>JAULKM010101893.1:0-10011 GCA_032355605.1 Rubia tinctorum | reverse complement strand
CCGAAAACGGTCATCTAAACCCCTTATGATGTAAACCTACCTAAATCTAGAAATCTTACAACAAAAAGATAACAAAATAGATGTTAAATGCTTCAGAAAACATATGCATTTGACGTCTCATCAAGCATCCAAAAAAAACTCAATTGTACGATGGTATTCGATTGTTGAGAATCAACTCCTGATCAAACCCAGGCAAGAATGGATGAATCACAAACATGATTTTGTTAAGATTTTTTAATGGGTTTAGATTTGGTTTTAGAGAGTTCTAGATTGGATATATACATACCGGATATGGAGGTGCCGGCGGAGGGAGTATGGATGGTGGGTCTTCATTGTCGTGGGGTGGTGAATTAGGTGGGAAAAATTTATCAACTTCCCAGGGCAATTGATTTAGCCGGAACAGTGGTTGTGTTTCAGTAGCGGCGGTAGCGGCGACGTCAATCTTTGCATGTTTACATATATGCGTCATTGGAGGACTGGGGAGAAAACAGAATGGGCAACAGAAATGGTGTTTAGGGGGGAGGAAGAATGTGATGGTCGACGGGAGGGATGACTTTTATTTCTCTCAGTCCTTGTCCCAATTCATTTATAACTTTCTAATATGGCTATTTATTTTATCAATTTTGGAATTTACAAAAGTAGATATTCATCATTTTTAAATATTTTAAGTTATCTTATCCCGATTTAAGAGAAAATATACAATTTACAGTGCACATTTGATCCCTGGTAATAAAATGAGATTAAATTTTTAACAATAAAATAAATTTACTTTCATAATATCAAGAGACAGTGAATACGGAATAAATCTAATTGTGTGGATGCAATATTTTTTGTACCTGAGATAACGTACAAATTATTAAAAATAAATCTTTAGTATTACTGGTCATTACTGATTCACAAGCAATAATAAATAGACCGATTCTCTTATATGCAACTCTTCCGAACTCATGGATAAATATAAAACACACCTTTCATTTGGGACGCATGCACACGCACACGCACACGCACATGCAAATGCACACACACGCCCCACCTCCACGAAGATTTCTCCAGCTCGAACGATGTTCTTAGCTGTCCATTTTGCAAATTCTCACGAGAATATATAATCCTCGCCAAACTGGAGAAATGGAACAAAATAGAAAACTAAAATAAACATCCAAAAAAATGCAATGTACGATGGTATTTGATTGTTGAGAATCAACTCCTAATCAAACCTAGGAGAGAACAGATGAAATACAAACTTCATTTTATTTAGCTCTTTTTAGTGGCTTCAGATTTGGTTTTTAGATAGTTTTAAATTGGATAAATACATACCGGAGATGGCTGCGATGACAGAAGGAGTGGTGATGGTAGGTCTTCATCGTTATGAGGCGGTCGATCAGGTGGGAAAAATTGATCACATCCCAGGGCAATTGATTCAGCCGGTACAGTTGCTATGTATTTGTGGCTGCAGCAGCGGCGACGACAATCTTTGCATGATTCCATACAAGCCTCATTGGAGGACCTGGTGAGAAAATAGAATGGGCAACAGAAAGGGTGTTTAGGTGGGAGGAAGAATGTGACGGCCGATGGCAGGGATGCCTCTTATTTCTCTCAGTCCTTGTCCCAATTCATTTATAATTTTCTAACATGGCTATTTATTTTATCAATTTTGGATTTTTTTAAATTACAAATTCATAATGTTTTTTAGTCTTTTATGTTATCTTGTCACGATTTAATAGAAAATATACAATTTATTGTGCACATTGGATCCCTGGTAATAAAATGAGTTTAAATATTTAAAAATAAAACAAATTTACTTTAATAATATCAAGAGACAATGAATACGGAATAAATCTAAATATGCGGATGAAATATTTATTGTATCCAGAGATAACATACAGATTATGAAAAATATATCTTAAGTATTAATGGTCATTACTTATTTCACAAGCAATAATAAATAGACGGATGTTATTACATATGTCTCTTCCGAACTCATGAATAAACATAAAACACAACTTCCATTTAAGATACATGCACACGCACACGCAAAACATACACACATGCACCATCGCCACTAACCTTTCTCCACCTCGAATGATGTTCTCAGCTGTCCATTTTGCAAAGTCTCACGAGAATTGATAATCCCCGTCAAACTAGAGAAATGGAACAAAATAGAAAACAAAAATACAAATCCGTAAAATCCTAATGTATGATGGTATTCGATTGTTGAGAATGAACTCCTAATCAAATCCAGGCGAGAACCGATGAAACACAAACATGATTTTATTTAGCTATTTTTTAGTTGCTTAAGATTTGTTTTTTAGAGAGTTGTAGATTGGATAATTACACACCGGAGATGGCAGCGACGGCAGAAGGAGTGGCGATGGTGGGTTTTCAACGTCATGGGGTGGTTGATCAGGTGGGAAATATTGATCACATCCCAGGGCAATTGATTCAGCCGACACAATTGCTGTGTCCTAGTGGCGGCAGCAGTTGCGACGAAAATCTTCGCATGCTTCCATATGTGCGTCATTGGAGGACCCGGGGAGAAAACAGAATAGGTAGGGTGTTTAGGGGGAAAGAAGAATGTGACGGCAAACAGAAAGGACGACTCTTATGTCTCTCAGTCCTTGTCCATATTCATTTATAACTTTCTAATATGGCTATTTATTTTATCAATTTGGGATTTTTTAAATTACAAATTCATAATGTTTTTTATTCTTTTATGTTATCTTTTCCCGATTTAATAAAAAATATACAATTTATAGTGCTTATTGGATCCTTGGTAATAAAATGAGTTTTAAATTTTAACAATAAAATAAATTTACTTTCATAATATCAAGAGACAGTGAATACGGTAGAAATCTAATTATGCGGATGTAATATTTATTGTATTCAGATATAACGTACAAACTATGAAAAATATATCTTAAATATTAATGGTCATTACTAATTTCACAAGCAATTATAAATAGACCGATGTTCTTATATGTGACTCTTTTGAACTCATGAATAAACATAAAAAAATTTCATTTAAGATACATGCACATGTACTTGCAATGCACACGCACAAGCATGCACTTACACCATCACCACTAACCTTTCTTCAGTTTGAACGATGTTCTCAGCTGTCTGTTTCGCAAAGTCTCACGAGAATTGATAATCCTAGACAAACTGGAGAAATGGAAAAAAATCAAAAATAAACATCCAAAAAAAACCCAATGTACGATGGTATTTGATTGTTGAGAATGAACTCTTAATCAAACCTTGGCTAGAACCGACGAAAATCAAACATGATTTTGTTTAGCTCTTTTTTAGTGGCTTCAGATTTGGTTTTTAAAGAGTTGTATATTGGATTAATACATACCGGAGATGGTGGCGATGGAAGAAGGAGTGGCGATGGTGGGTCTTCATCGTCATGGGGCGGTCGATCAGGTGGAAAAAATTGATCACATCCTAGGGCAATTGATTTAGTAGGCACGGTTGCTGTGTCTTAGTGGCGACAGTACCGGCGGCGACAATCTTTGCATGCTTCCGTATATGTGTCATTGGAGGACCTGGGGAGAAAAAAGGGCAACGGAAAGGTGTTTACGGGGGGAGGAAGAATGTGACGGCCGATGGGAGGGATAGCTTTTATTTCTGTCAGTCCTTGTCCCAATTCATTTATAACTTTATAATATGGCTATTTATTTTATCAATTTTGGATTTTTAAAATTTCAAATTCGTAAAATTTTTAAAATTTTTATGTTATCTTGTCCCTGTTTAATAGAAAATATATAATTTATAGTGCATATTGGATCCCAGGTAATAAAATGAGTTAAAATTTTTAAAAAAAATTTTACTTTCATAATATCAAGAGATAGTGAATACGGAAGAAATCTAATTATGCGGATGCAATATTTATTGTATCCAAAGATAACGTACAAATTACAAAAATTATATCTTAAGTATTAATGGTCATTACTAATTTAAAAAGCTATAATTAATAGACGGATGTTCTTAGATATCAATCTTTTGAACTCATGAATAAACATAAAATGCAACTTTCATTTAAGACACATGCACACGCACTGGAAATGCACATGCACTCGCACTCGCATGAACAAGCATGCACACGCACCATCACCACTAATCTTTCTCCAGTTCGAACAATTTTCTCAACTGTGTGTTTTGCAAAGTCTCACGAGAATTGATAATCCTTGTCAAACTAAAGAAATGGAACCAAAAAAATAAAATAAACATCCAAAAAACCAATGTACGGTGGTATTTGATCGTTGAGAATGAACCCCTAATAAAACCTAGGCAAAAATTGATGAAAACAAACATGATTTTAAATAGCTCTTTTTTAGTAGTTTCAGATTTGGTTTTTAGAGAGTTGTAGATTGGATAAAAACATACTGGAGATGGCGGCAATGAGAGGAGTGGCGATGGTGGGTCTTCATCTTCATGGGGCGGTCGATCAGGTGGGAAACATTGATCACATTCCAGGGCAATTGATTCAGCCGGCACAGTTGCTGTGTCTTAGTGGGGATAGTACTGGCTACGATAATCTTTGCATGCTTCGATAATATTTGCATGCTTCGATATATGCGTCATTGAAGGACTTGGGGAGAAAATAAAATGGTTAATGGAAAGGGTGTTTAGGGGGGAGGAAGAATGTGACGACCAACAGGAGGGATGACTCTTATTTCTCTCAGTCCTTGTCCCAATTCATTATAACTTTCTAATATGGCTATTTATTTTTTCAATTTTGGATTTTTTAAATTATGAATTCATATTATTTTTAATCTTTTATGTTATCTTGTTCCGATTTAATAGAAAATATACAATTTATAGTGTGCATTGGATATCTGGTAATAAAATTAATTTAAAATTTTAACAATAAAATAAATTTACTTTCATAGTATCAAGAGACAGTGAATACGGAATAAATCTAACTAATCGGATGCAATATTTATTGTATCCATAGATAACGTAGAAATTACAAAAAATATATCTTAAGCATTAATGGTCATTACTGATTTGACAAGCAATAATAAATAGACGGATGTTTTTATAAATGACTCTTTTGAACTCATTAATAAACATAAAACACAACTTTTATTTGAGACAAATGCATACATACTAGCAACACACACGCACACAAAAACACACAGACCATCACCACTAACCTTTCTCCAGTTCGAACGATGTTTTCAGCTGTCCGTTTTGCAAAGTCTCAAGAGAATTGAAAATCCTAGTCAAACTGGAAAAATGGAATAAAATAAAAAACAAAAATAAACATCCGAAAAAACCCCAATGTACGACGGTATTCGATCATTGAGAATCAACTCCTAATCAAACCTAGCTAGAACCATAGAAAATAAAACACGATTTTATTTAGCT
The DNA here is from genome assembly GCA_032355605.1 of Rubia tinctorum. Taxonomy (NCBI): domain Eukaryota; kingdom Viridiplantae; phylum Streptophyta; class Magnoliopsida; order Gentianales; family Rubiaceae; genus Rubia; species Rubia tinctorum. The sequence continues at coordinate 4,641 of JAULKM010101893.1, read as the reverse complement.
CTTTTTTAGTGGCTTCAGATTTGGTTTAAAGAGTTTTAGATTGGATAAATACATACCGCAGATGGCAGCAAACGTAGAAGGAGTGGCGATGATGGGTCTTCATCGTCATGGGGCGGTCGATCAAATGGGAAAAATTTATCACATCCTAGGGAAATTGATTCAGTCGGCACAGTTGCTGTGTCTTAGTGGCGGCAGCACTGGCGACGACAATCTTTGCATGCTTCCATATATGCGTCATTGGAGGACCTGGGGAGAAAACAGAATGGGCAACAAAAAGGGTGTTTAGGGGGGAGGAAGAATGTGACGGTCGACGGGAAGGATGGCTCTTATTTCTCTCAGTCCTTGTCCAAATTCATTTATAACTTTCTAATATGGCTATTTATTTTTTTAAATTTTGGATTTTTTAAAAATTACAAATCCACAATGTTTTTTAATCTTTCACGTTATCTTGTCCCAATTTATTAGAAAATATACAATTTATAGTGCACATTGGATCCTGACAATAAAATGAGTTAAAATTTTTAACAATAAAATAAATTTACTTTCATAATATCAAGAGACAGTGAATACGGAAAAAATCTAACTAATCAGATGTAATATTTATTGTATCCAGAGATAAAATACAAATAATGAAAAATATATCCTAAATATTAATGGTCATTACTGATTTCACAACCAATAATAAATAGACGGATGTTCTTATATATGACTCTTTTGAACTCATGAATAAATATAAAACACAACTTTCATTTAAGACACATGCACACGTACACGCACTTGCAACACACATGCACACACACGTACACACACCATCACAACTAACCTTTCTCCAATTCGAATGATGTTCTCAGCTGTAAGTTTCGCAAAGTCTCACGAAAATTGATAATCTTAGTCAAACTAGAGAAATTGAACAAAAAAAACTAAAAAAACATAAAAAAAAACCCAATGTACGATGGTATTCGATCGTTGGGAATGTACTCCTAATCAAACCTAGGCGAGAACTGATGAAAATCAAACATGATTTTATTTAGCTCTTTTTTAGTGGATTCGAATTTTGTTTTTAAAGAGTGGTAGATTGGATAAATACATACCGGAGATGGTGGCGATGGAATAATGAGTGGTGATGGTGGGTCTTCACCATCACGGCGCGGTCAATCAGGTGGGAAAATTGATCATATCCCAGGTCAATTGATTTAGCGGGCACAATTGCTGTGTCTTAGTGGCGGAAGCACTAACGACGATAATCTTTGCATGCCACATATGCTTCATTAGAGGACCTGGGGAGAAAACAGAATGGGCAAAGGAAAGGGTGTTTAGGGGGGAGGAAGAATGTGACGACCAATGGGAGGGATGGCTCTTATTTCTATCAGTCTTTGTCCCAATTAATTTATAACTTTCTAATATGGCTATTTCTTTTATTAATTTTGGATTTCTTAAATTACAAATACATAATTTTTTAAAATCTTTTATGTTATCTTGTCCCAGTTTAATAAAAAATATACAATTTACAGTGCACATTGGATCCTTGGTAATAAAATGAGTTTAAATTTTTAACAATAAATTAAACGTACTTTGATAATATCAAGAGACTGTGAATACGGAATAAAACTAACTAATCGGATGCAATATTTATTGTATCCAAAAATATCGTACAAATTACGAAAAATATATCTTAAGTATTAATGGTCGTTACTGATTTCACAAGCAATAATAAATAGACGGATGTTCTTGTATATGACTCTTTTGAACTCATGAATAAACATGAAACACAACTTTCATTTAAGAAACATGCATACGTATACGAACTGGCAATGCACTGGCAATGCACTGGCAATGCATTGGAAACGCACACGCACTCCCACACACATGCCCGCACACGCACCATCACCACTAACCTTTCACCAGTTGAACTATGTTCTCAGCTGTCCGTTTTGCAAAGTCTCACAAGAGTTAATAATCCTAGTCAAACTGGAGAAATGGAACAAATAAGAAAACAAAAATAAACATCCAAAAAAACCCAATGTATGATGGTATTTGGTCTTTGAGAATGAACTCCCAATCAAACCTAGGCCAGAACCGATGAAACACAAACATAGTTTTATTTAGCTCTTTTTAGTGGTTTCAGATTTTGTTTTTAGAGAGTCGTAGATTGGATAAATATATACCAAAGATGGCAATGATGACAGAAGGAGTGGAGATGGTGGGCCTTCATCGTCACGGGGCGGTCGATCAGGTGGTAAATATTGATCACATCCCAGGGCAATTGATTCAGCCGCCACAGTTCCTATGTCTTAGTGGCGACAGCACCGGCGACGACAATCTTTGCATGCTTAAATATATTCGTCATTTGAGGACGCGGGGAGAAAACAAAATGGGCAACGGAAAAGGTGTTTAGGGGGGAGGAAGTATGTGACGGCAGACGGGAGGGATGGCTTTTATTTCTCTCAGTACTTGTCCCAATTCATTTATAACTTTCTAATATGTCTATTTATTTTATCAATTTTGGATTTTTTAAATTACAAAATCACAATTTTTTAAATCTTTTATGTTATCTTGTCCCGGTTTATTTGAAAATATACAATTTATAGTGCACATTGGCTCCCTGGTAATAAAATGAGTTTAAATTTTTAAAAATAAAATAAATTTACTTTCATAATAGCAAGAGACAGCTAATACAGAAGAAATCTAATTATGGGGATGCAATATTTATCGTACAAATTACAAAAAATATATCTTAAGTATTAATGGTCATTACTGATTTCACATGAAATAATATATAGACGGATGTTTATGTATATGACTCTTTTGAACTCATGAATAAACATGAAACACAACTTTCATTTAAGACACATGCACTAGAAACACACTGGCAATGCACTGGCAACGCACACGCACGTACATGCCCCATCACCACTAACCTTTCTCCACTTCGAACTATGTTCTCAGCTATCCGTTTCGCAAAGTCTCACAAGAATTGGTAATCCTACTCAAACTGGAGAAATGGAACAAAATAGAAAACAAAAATAAACATCCGAAAAAACCCAATGTACGATGGTATTCGATCATTGAGAATGAACTCCAAATCAAATCTAGGTGAGAGCCGATGAAACAAAAACATAATTTTATTTAGCTCTTTTTTAGTGGTTTCAGATTTGGTTTTTAGAGAGTTGTAGATTGGATAAATACCTACCTGAGATAGAGGCGATGACGGAAGGAGTGGCAATGGTGGGTCTTCATCGTCATGGGGTGGTCGATCAGGTGGGAAAAATTGATCACATCGTAGGACAATTGATTCAGCCAGTATAGTTTCTGTGTCTTAGTGGCGACAGCACCGACGACGAAAATCTTTGAATGCTTTCATATATGCGTCATTGGTGAACCCAGGGAGAAAACAAAATGTGCAACAAAAAGGGTGTTTAGGGAAGAGGAAGATTGTGATGACCGTCGGGAGGGATGACTCTTATTTCTATCAGTCCTTGTCCCAATTCATTTATAACTCTCTAACATGGCTATTTATTTTATCAATTTTGGATTTTTTAAATTACAAAATCATAATTTTTAAATTTTTTTTATGTTATCTTGTCCCGGATTAATTGAAAATATACAATTTATAGTACACATTGGATCCCTGGTAATAAAATGAGTTTAAATTTTGAACAATAGAATAAATTTACTTTCATAATAGCAAGAGAAAATGAATACGGAAGAAATCTAATTATGCGGAGGCAATATATATTGTATCCAAAGATAACGTACAAATTACGAAAAATATATCTTAAGTATTAATGGTCATTACTGATTTCACAAGGAATAATAAATAGGATGTTCTTGTATATGACTCTTTTGAACTCATGAATAAACATGAAACACAACTTTCATTTAAGTCACATGCACTGGCAATGCACACAAACTCGCATACACACGCACGCACACGCACACGCACCATCACCACTAACCGTTCTCCAGTTCGAACGATGTTCTCAGCTGTCTGTTTTGCAAAGTCCCATGAGAATTGATAATTCTAGTCAATCTGGAGAAATGGAAAAAAATAAAAAACAAAAATAAACATCCAAAAAAACCCAATATATGATGGTATTCAATTGTTGAGAATGAACTCCTAATCAAACCCAGAAGAGAACCGATGAAAGTTAAACATGATTTGATTTAGCTCTTTTTTAGTGGCTTCAGATTTGGTTTTTAGAGAGTTGTAGATTGTATAAATACCTACTGGAGTTGGCAGCAATGACAGAAGGAGTGGCGATGGTGGGTCTTCATCGTCATGGAGGTGTCGATCAGGTGGGAAAAATTGATCACATCCCTGGGATATTGATTCAGCCGGCAGAGTTGCCGTGTCTTAGTGACGACAGCACCGGTGACGAAAATCTTTGCATGCTTTCATATATGCATCATTGGAGGACCTGGGAGAAAACCAAATAGGCAATGAAAAGGGTGTTTTGGGGGGAGGAAGAATGTGACGGCCGACGGGAAGGATGACTGGTGCGTCCATTTTATATAGTTATGTTAGGATCTTTTGTACTAATTTTGGTAGACTTTTATTCTTTGAATACTCTATTTTACCTTGAATTCCTATTATTAGAGTTGAGAGCGAATTTATCGCTTTTGTCACTTGTAATAAGAATT
>JAULKM010101892.1:0-10012 GCA_032355605.1 Rubia tinctorum | reverse complement strand
GATCACTCATCTCTCTACTAGTGAGTGGTCAATACTAGACTAAGCTCTCTTAAACAACAAATTTCGCTTATATGTGGAGTAATTAAGAGTTTAACTACAATTTTTGAAAATGAATAAAAACTCAGAGGTAAACTCATAGCTTATAACCCAAGTGATTTCCTTCTCATGAGTGATTTTCCCCCAAGCTCAAACCCTTCCACCTCCTAACTTTTCCTTCTTTTCATGTCAACCATTCATCTGATCAAACCGGAGGCACTCCTTCTCGATGGTGCTCAACACTCTGTGGGTGGTAGTTCATGGCAAAGGTTGAGTTTGCTGACGTGTTTAGGGCCGGTGGTATTTCCCCAATCTGCGAAGGAAGCGTCTCTGGTGGCGATGGTTCATCATGAACGACTATGTTTGCAGGTTTCATTAGGAAAGGTTCTCGGTTTGAGTATCATAGTGTGTGTCAAATCACGATCGTGATAGTCAAACCTTGCTTCATAACGATGATCCAGCTAAATAAACTCCTTGGGTGCGGGAAGGGGGGAGAAACTCTGATAGTTAAATTATATCAAAATGGTTTAATCAGACTATAATTAAGCAAAGGAATACCTCTGTATTTGTAGGAGTTAATCACTGATAGGTTCTCTAACCACGTTAGGATAAATATTTGTTTTCCTTGTAGGAATAATTGTCTTACCATAATAGAGTTACCATATTTTTAATATACCATAGATGTACGTGGAATGAAGGTGTAATTAGTTTCGGAGATCTTTCTTTTTGGCTATTAGACTTCGGCCTAGCGTAATGTTTGAAGGTCCAAATATGGAGTAGCAATGAGGCATTTGGTCTGAGGGGGAGTTTCGCCTCCAACCCTCATCAAAGATACTAGATGGAGCTCTCATTTTAAAAGCAATAAGTAGCTTGTTGAGAATGTATGATGCTACATGTTCCAATCTCACTGACATAGTTGCTCAAGGAGCAGAGTTTTCTCAACTACTTAATGCTTTGAATGCCATAGAATTGTTGGTGTCATATGAATTTGTGTTTATACTACATGTGGTTACGAAGATTATGGTTATTACCGATGGAATTTTTCAAGCTTAACAAGAAAAATCTCAATATATTGTAAATGATATGAACTTAATTTCTACTACAAAGAAGATGGTACAGAATCTGAGAAATGATGGTTGGAAGAGTCACTTAGAGAATGTCAAATTATTTTATGAGTGATATAGGATGTTGATTCTTAACATAGATGCTCGTTATAGTGATGTTCTTAGATCTCTTCGACAACAAAGAAGAGAAAAACATAATGTGATAACATAATGTGATAACAGTTCATCATTACCAATTCGATACTCTCTTTTTCCCAGTTCAAATTGCACATCAATCATTATCACACTGTTCAAGAAACATGTTTGACCGTTAATATGTTTACATGCGTATAATAACGGAAAATAAAATATTGATATTTAGAAATTACCTGTTACGATGAATTCAACAATATTACATACGATAATATTATTTCTAATATATCTATTCAAATATGGGGGGTCAAACTTTGATAAAAAATAGTGTCAAACAAGCAAGTATGTAGTTTGAACTGGGATAAAGGGAGTATTTTTAATACTGGTACAGATCAACATTTTCAAGAGTTAAACAGCAAATTCAGTGAACCGGTGATAGAACTTCTCAATATGAGTGCACCGTTGAATTCTAGAGATAAGTAATAATTCATTCAACATGTAGGGTATAACAACCTAGTTAAGAAATATTTTTCCGAACAAGAGAAAATAAATCTAAAATGTGGATTGAAACGTTATGAACTATCTATTAATATAATTAGGATGGTTTTTTATAACAAGTAGAGAGTTCTAGATACCTATTGATTTGAGGATAGCACGAATTCATTACTCAACAATCCCATCTATATTGTTTTTGTGTAATTCAAATTATGGAGAACTAGTTTTTTAGTTTTATTTGATGATTGAAGTCATCGTTGATTACATGTGAAGTTCGAATTTCTTATCCTATTTATTCTTATATGTTGTATTGATTCTCTTGTTCTTGAATTCATTGGATTGTGTTGATTTATCTAGACTGATCATCTAGGTTTAATTGATCTTCTTCATAATGCTACGATTTATATGATTGCATATTAATCTGTTAAAGTAACAAGTCCTGATTGCATAAGAATATGTTTATGACTTATGAACTGATTTGTGGAGTAAAATATATTCCCTTGGGTTCGAACGTTCGACCCTTCCTTCTCTACTATATTACTATATTCTAGGTGTTTAAGGTTCATAAATTGATATTGATAAGAGTTTAACAATGTCCCTATCCATTTTAAAACTATCAATTTTGTATTCTCTTTAGCACTAGTTTGTTTGTTTTATTTTTTGAAAAGGGAATTCCATTTCATTATAAAAGTTATACATACATCTCATACTAATACAGTGCAGTTGTTTTCCCAAAAGAGTTCCATACTTACCTCTGTCTTGGGCACTTTTACAAACTGAGTTTCTTTAAAACTTCTAATCACCTGTCTGATATCCTTGATTATGCTGGTTATATTCCACAGAGTACTTTCTTCTTGTATTTTTAATGTCCTAACTAGTACCTCACAATCTAATTTAATTCATACCCTTACCAAGCCCTTTGTCCTTGCTAGTTGCATTCTTTGTAGGCATCAATATGCCTCTGTAACTAGTGCCAATCTTGTTGAGAAATGTATCTTGTGTGTGGTTAATGTCTCATCTTCACCGGTATGAATTGTCCAAGGAGCAGCTGCATGACCATATTTTGTGCCCAATACGCTCCAGCAAACCTTAGGGTTTCCAATTTGTCATTCTCCCCAGGGTCCTCAAATTCCCCATTTAATGGCAAATTTGCCGATAAATGTGTTATATCCTCAATTCCCACATTATTGTTTCTTTGATTGTTTGCTTCCATATCAGCGTACACCGTATTTATGCATAATCTAGGTTATGTGGCTTGATTCTCTAACACTCTTCTGTTTCCTTATTTCCATACTTTCCACAATATGCATGTGGACATCACTGTGGCGCCGTCATTTTGGTACTTTTTCTATCCATTTCCGAAACCATTGCTAATAAGAAACTTGCTGACACCTTGTGAAATCAAAACCCAGATTTGATGCCCTCCAGTTCCAATGTGCTGTTTGGCATTGTAATAGAAGATAGTAATCCTTATTTTTCCAAGGTGTTGTTCCCACAATTCTGGCTGGTTAGATCTACAGAGGTGTAGGTTGGCAGTTGTAGGTAGAGCATTATCTAGGGAGCACCATATGAATATTATAATCTTTTGTTTTAATAACAATCTCCACAATTTAGTCCATATCCTGTCTGTGTTGTTTGATTTGGTGGTTATGATGCATTTGCAATCATTTGTGCTCTATATCCTTTTTTAACAGTGTATTTTCCATCATTTGTTATTTGACATACCTGCATATCCTTACAATTTCCCTGTTGTGGAATATGAATTTTGAGGATTTGTTGGATTGTTTCTTCCGAGTAGAATGTCCTTAGGAGTGGCACTGTTCATTTTCTCTGCTTGTGTGTGAAGCCTTCATGTTTGTGTAGTTCCATAGCAGAATTGCTTGTAGGGATGCTGCCTGTCCCTTCGATATCCATTTGTCTCCTGGCTCAGTTTTCTCTACAATCTTCACAATCCATCTAATATTTGTCTTAATTAGTTCTTTCCCCCACATGATTGAATTCCATGTCCAGCTATCTATCTTCTTTGCCTTTATGTAGGATGTTGTTGTTCTTGACATAGTTTTTTGTGAATAGTTGGACAAATATTGAGTTGTCCTCCTGTAATATACATCATGCATGTTTTGCTAATTGTGCCTTGTTCATCAATTCTTCTAATCTTAGTCCCAAGCCCCCCTTAGCATTTTGGTTTTCACATTTGATCCCATGAAACCCGATGAATTCCCCTACCCTCTAGGTTCCCTATCCATATAAACTTTGTTGTGATAGATTCTATTTGCTGCAATATGGTTTTTGGTAATCTGAATATCCCTAGGGGTTATAAAGGTATGGCTTATATTACATGCTTTGCGAAGGTTATTTTTCCAGTAAGATTCGGAGACATGTTTTTTCTATAAATGCATTTTGTCCTTAATTTCTGTATGATCTATTTGTTTGTTTGTCTCCTGGTCTGATGGGACATCATATCAATCCCTTGTACCCCATGCATGCCTCTGTTGTGTATATTCTGTGTGTATGTTACTGTAGACTCAATGTGTGGGGAAGTGTTTGGCCTTACCTGAATAGCTGATTTATTGAATTGATTCTTTGCCCTTGGTGTCTTGCAAACTCATCAAGATTTCTGGCCAACTGTAGTGTTGTTTCAACTATGCATTCCATGAACAATATGCTACCATTTGCGTACAATAGGTGGGAAATTCTCGGTGAACCTCTTCTTGGGCATAACTACGTACCTCTTCCTAGGCAGAACCTTCCCTATCTCATTTCTTCCATACTGTGATGTAGTAATGATATGAATCTTCTTGCAAAAACTTTAGATGTGGAAATTTGAATAAGCACTCTCAACGAAGATTGATTGAAGCACCCTCTTTAAATTAAGAAGACATAGACAAAATCTAGTCAAGAACCCAACTTTATGATCTTCACTAACACCAGATCTGAATTCCACTTAACCCAAGCACTAGTTGAACCAAACTAACACAAAGAATCCAACGGTTCTAAGCACTAGTTTATAATGGAACAAACCTAATGGTTTAACTCTTAATAAGCAAAGAGTATGTACTTAAATTAGGAAATATATGATTGATAAAAGATGTAATTAAAATGTTGAAAATCATCCCCTATTTATAGTACATAGGTTCGGCCATTACAAACAAAAAGAAGACAAAATTTGGTAACTCTTGTCAGAAACTGGAATGACTTATGACAGCTTTAAGAAGTTAAAACCATATCAAACTAAAATTCCTAATTTAACCTTAAAGATGGCCAAATTCATCAAGATAAAATCTTGAATGAATATTGTGTTACCTAATCTTACCAAACCTAATATAATCAGAACTAGATAAGCCAAAATCAAATATTACCTAATCTATTCTAACCGTATTCAGTCCAATCAAAATTTAATCTTTCTAAACGCAAATGAGGCCACGAATTCATCACCAAATGGGCACATATGTCCGTGATAATCATGGACCAAAATAAAAAAAAAACTAAACTAAGAAAGCAGTAATAAATGATATTTTGATACTCGTATCATTCCCTCCATGGTTGAAAAGTTTATCCCTCAAAACGTGAATCTTCCTTAAATAAATGGAGAAAAACATCCCCCTCCAACCAGGGGTGGAACTACATGGGGGCTGGAGGGGGCTCCAGTCCCCGCCAAGGCGAAAATTACAGAAAATTTGGGTTTTAAAATTTTTTTGAAAAAATTATCAGCCCCCTCTGATAGTAGAAAAAATTGAGATTTTTTTTACTAATAGATCAGCCCCCGCCACGTATTTATTCTGGCTCCGCCCCTGCCTCCAACCCTGCAAAGAAATGCTAATAAACATTGACTAGATGTTGATTAGGCAGTACATGTGTGTTGATTGGGATGTTGATGTGGTGATGAACTCGTGAGATGATGAACTGCGAGATATATCACAAGAAATTAAACTACTCGCGAGATGAATATCTATGGGGAAATGAACCTATATATGTTAAAGTTGCAGCGTGTGAAACCTATGCGTGGAGAGCACATAAGACGCACACACGTGGTGGAAGTGCGTGAAACTTATGTGCGGCCAAAACTGGAGAAGGCGGTCCTGTAGCAGAGATCGAAGCATGTTGAAACAGTGATGGAGTCTCGGTTGGGAAAAACCAGGCGCAGAGAAGACGAGCTCGACGTTGGAAAATGACAAATTTGTTAAGAGCTGATATATTGATCAAAGAAATTGGAAGCAGAGCAGAAGCAGTTCTTCCCTTCAGTTTAAGCAAGCAAAATGAATGGTCAAAAATCTACCCACAAATGAGGTGTGCTAGTTTCATTTATACCAGTCAAACCGAAAAGTAGTTAACTAACTAAAAACAGTTAACAAACTAACTAACTAACTCAATTAAAACGACTCCAAACTTCTGCGTTTTACCAACTGCACCAACTTCAAGCTTAGTCATTTCCTGGAGCTGCATTCTGTCTTCAGAAAATAATAAGATCGGTCGAAGAGAGAACGGCGACGGGAAGAAGTTGGAACTGAGAACTTACTGTAAAGAATAAAAAAAATTAAGAAGCTGAACAACGGCAAGGCGATCGGTGGTGGAGAGCGAAGCGGCACGTAGCAAGCAGGTTGGAGAAAATCGAGAACAGAGAGATGAAGTCGACGGAAAAAATAGAGGCTTTGCCGGAGACTATTGAAAAACAATCGTTGGAGGCACTGGACTTGTCGGAGATATTGGAAACTCAAAAATCAACGTTGGCCAAAGAAGAATAATCACTGATCGGAGAAAAAATTGAGCGGCGACCGCGGTAGGTTTTTATTTCTTTTTCATTCTTTTCAATTCCAAAATAAAATACGAATACGAAGGTATCAACTGATATCCCCCCTTACGATACCAACTGCAACCAACTAATATGATGGGATGCTCGGATACCGACTAATATGAATCTCCTTGTGAAGACTCAAGATGCAGAATCTTGAAGAAGCACTCTTAACGAATATTGATCGAAACACCCTCTTGAAATCAAGAAGACGTGGACTAAGTCTTGTCAAGAACACAATTTTATGATCTTCGCTAACACATGGGCTAAATTCCACTTAACCCAAACACTAGTTACACCTAATTAACATAAAGAACCTAATGGTTCTAAGCACTAATTTATAATGGAACAAACCTATTTTTTCTTAATGCTTAATAAGCAATGAGCATGAACTCAAATTCTGAAATATATGATTAGTAAAATATGTAATTAAAATGTTGAAAATCATCCCCTATTTATAGTACATGGGTTCAGCCATCACAAATAGAAAGAAAACATGATTTGGTAATTCCTATTAGAAACTGGAATGACTTATGGCGGTTTTAAGAAGCTACAACCATATCAAGCTAAAATTCATAATTTAACCTAAATGATGCCAAATTCATCAACAAAAAATCTTGAATGCATATCTTACCAAATCTATTTTAACCAGAACTAGATAAGCTAGTATCAAATATTACGTGATATAATTTAACCTTATTCAGTCCAATCAGAATTTAATCTTTCTAAACTCAAATGAAGCCACAAATTCATCACCAAATGGGCTAACATGGCCGTGATAATCATGGACCAAAATATAACAAAACTAAAGTAAGAAAACTATAACCAATGATATTTTGATAATTGTATCAAGTAGGGTAGTTAGGTATTGTTGACATGTTATGAAGAGGTATTGGGACAACAGAAACCCATGTCTAAGTCCTTGTACTGGTTGAAAGAACTCTGATTGCAAGCTGTTTACTTTAATTGCCATTGATATTGTGCAGGCACATTGTCAAGCCAGTAATATCCATTCTCTTGGCATAACCAATGTGTTTTAGGGCCTCAATAGAAAACTTCCATGAGAATCTATCATAAGCTTTGCCCATGTCGATTTTGACTATTTCTAGTCCTTTCCTGTCTTTTTTCTTCTTCTTTCTTATTAAGTACAACATCTCCTGTGCTACCAAGACATTCTCTCCAATATTTCAATTCTTTACCAATCCTGTATGTGCTGGATCAATCAAAATATGAATGACTTGTGCCATTTTTCGGTCAATACTTTTGATAGCGTTTTCTACTTCACGTTGCACAGAGCAATGGGTCTAAAGTCCTCTAATGTTTTTGGCCTTTTCGTCTTGGTATCATTATTAGCATGTCTAATTCAAATCTGGTGACATAGCATGTCATTGCAGGATGTTTTGTATCCCTTGTGCGACTTCTTGTTCCACGTGTTCCCAGAGATGTTCAGAGAATCCATCTAGCATCCCATCCAGTTTCGGTGCCTTCCAAGGTTTCATGTGTCTCAGTGTTGTCCTTATTCCAAGGTTTTGAATGGTTGTCTCAATTTGTGGTGTTGTTCTTCTGTGAGCCTCATCTCCGACGTTGTCATAACATGTTTCGGAGTGTTTTCATGTCCTAGCTACGGCAAATATGAGACTGGTAGTGTGTATGCATGGGTAGTATGTTTCGTTATGCGGTCTTGTAGCTCCGTTGGAGATTGAATCCATTGTCCCTCTCTATTTTAAAATGAGTGATCTGATTTCTTGAGTGTCTTCTAGTTTCCCATTGATGGAAGAACGCCATATTTTTGTCTCCAAATCAACCCCAAAGTAGTCTGGATATTTGTTGCCAATAGTCCGACTCTTTACTAAGTAGACCATCTGTCTGGCATCTCAATTTCTGCTCCCTCTCTTTCATTTCATTTGTTACTCCTGCAGCTAGCCTTCTGTGTAAGCTCTCCAGTTGGCCATCACTTCATACTATTAATGTTTAGTGTTGATGTGCTGCTTGAGTCTTCCATTGCCCTTTCTTCTGGCACGTGTATCACTGCCAACTGGACCTCCATTGCCCTTTCTTCTGTTTGCATCAACTCTTCTTCTTTATAATGACCACCTTGGACTGCAACTGTCTGCTGCAGCTCCTCCACTTTGTTCTGTATTTGATCATTTTTTGTCATAGGTTGTGCCTATTCAACATCAACTATGTGTTCCATCCCATGTTCCAGATGACTGTTAGGCAACTGTTTTCTCTCTATGTCCTTTTCTGTTGGCCTTGTTCCCCCGCCATATTGTGTTGGTTTGCAGCCTAATTTTTTTTTCAAGTTCCATTCTTGGGTGCTCATGTCCTTCTCCTTGGGTCCTCCTGCATGTTTTCCACCTTCAGTATCAGTGGTGGTGAACGTCGTTCCACTCACCAAAATAATCTGCAAACTCTAATGATGAAATTAGTACAATAGCAAAAATAGTCAATCCCACGAGAAACGGAGCAATAACTATAAAAACCACCTACTAATATATAGAATTTTTTGTGTAGCCACCACGCCTAGTTTTCAGGATTTTATCTAAAACTAATGATGCAACTAAAAATATAAAATAAGAATTAAAATGCAAACTAACAAATATGGCACACTCTCCATTTTTGGTTGTTTTGTGAATTTGGCACACTTTCCTTTTATGGAAATATTCCTTCAATTTCATCCACTCATTCTACTTTTCTCTTTCTAAATTCAATTACATCCACATATTTCATTCACCTAAATTCAAACACATAAGGCTATGGTGTCACATCCAACGAAACGTAGGTAGTATGAATCTAGAAAATATATGATGAATGTATCGATTCGAAATAAATCACATTAGTTAAACATCGATCATAGACGCAGTGATGAATATATCATTACGCATCTATCAGTTATAGGAAAGTAGGTAAGCTTAACATCCCCAATATTTCGCACCTTGTCGACAATTGACCAATAATAATTAATTAATTGTTTCCCTTACCCAAAATTCCCCCCGGAAAGTACTCGCTAACCAGATACACATTTCGATAGCATTAAGAATCAGAAGAACCTGGTATAGCATTTATCAAAGTAAAAGCAAATTTTAATGCAGACTTAATTGTTCCTCATCGGTTATTACAGTTTTAGCTAGTTAGCTGTTTTTCACAAGAACTCGCTAATTACTAACCCGTTCCAACGATTACGTATAGGTGGAATTAAATAGCATTATCCCGATAATATTCAAGTTGATCAGGTTTAAACACATCAAGAATAAAATTTAACCAAGAACAATCAATAACACATAAGAATCAATTATAAAACAATTAGTACTCACGATTCATAAACTAATGTTTGTTATTCCATACCGATATATTAATTAACTAATCATAATAATTAAACAAAACAAATAGATAATATAATATAGGGATATATACCATTATAACCCTACCTACTTGACATAAGTGCCAATATAACCCTCAGATAATTTTTAGTGCAGATATAACCATACCTAGTTGA
>JAULKM010101891.1:0-10013 GCA_032355605.1 Rubia tinctorum | reverse complement strand
ATTTCTTCTTAATAGTAATTCACAAAGACGTTCAACGACCATTTGCAAACCTCATTGATAAGCACTTTAGACAAACACCGCCAAAAGATATTTTATCAATGACATTATACATGAAGAACCATAGATTTGATAGCAACTACACGGATTCTACCAAATTCCAAGCCGTTTAACCAAACCAAACATTCATTTAGACTAAACCTAGAACAATCAACATTCAAGGTTTAACCTTTCATTGCTACCTTAGAACAAATATAATAACAAACCACATTAACATACTCATCTAGCAATATTAACACCATTTACCCTACAAGAAGTTCTAATTCCATGTTCTTGGATTTTCATGTCAAAGTGCTAAGAAATTGTGCACATCTCTAACCTCCTAACACTTAATCATACAAACATTTCATATTCTCAAACAGCCCATAGCATAAATGAAGCAAACATTCACATTAAAAACACAATAAATGGTAAATAACAAATGCTTCGAGGAAGAATCAAATAGAGGTTCTTACTTCATTGGTTTGAAAACATCAATAAATTTCTCCCAAGTACAAAACTAGCCTAAATAATGAAAACCCAAAACAAATCTACAATAATTCATGAAAAAATGAAAAAACTAAAAAGAGATAAAGAAAAACTAGGGTTTTGAGGCCACAAGTTGGGATTGGACAAATGGGGAAGAATGGTGACTATTTATAGGAAAATTTGGTCAAGAAAAGTCAAAAAGTGTAGAAGACATGCGGGGGGTGCGTGTCGGGCGCGCGGGATGCGCGCACGGGCTTAAACGCCTAGTCAGGCGAGCACAAAACTTCCCCAGCATGGGGCCGCAAGCACGGAGGGGCGGGCCGCACGTTTATGGTTCTGAGGTGTGTTTCCCCTTGAGGTTTGGCCAAGCGGGCGCGCCTAAGTGAGCTGGCCGCGCACCCATTGGTCCCCCTTTTCTTCAACTTCTTTGCGTTGCTACGGGTAAACAACTGATCTGATTTGGGAGTTTTTGTAGTCGATTTTATATTAATCAAGAAGTGGAATCCAATGGTATCATACTTGGAGCCTAATTCGTCTTGGATAATTATAAGAACTTGGTACAAACTTCCGGGTCACAATTTATCCACTTCTTTGTCTTCCTTCTTCGACCCTTCTATCTTCTACCACATTTTGACTCGTGGCCTTCATTATATTACCATCCTTTGGAATGGTCTTCACTAAAACACTTCGAAGTGCTTACGAGAAATCTACAAATTAATCTCACAAAAAGGATCTCCCACGTTCCTCAACAAAATTCGACAAAATTTCTCCCCAAACAATCCACTTCAAATTCCGAACAAAGCCCATTGGAAATCAGCTCCAGAAACTACCAAAAATTGTCCAGATTTGAAGAAGCACAGTTTGTCCTCTTCAAGTTTTTTTTGCACAAAAACTCAAAGATTCTTTCATTTTGGATGTAAGGGATTGCCTAGATTTGATCTAGGAGGAATTCCGCACACTCTAAAGACCTCAGTTCATCAAAATCCACCATCGATCTCCAATTATGTACCTCTCTCGAACACCCTATTTGAACAATTTAGAGTTTTTGGAATTTTGAAACTGCATGTTTAGGAAATTGGGTTGGGGTTTGAGTGTGATTTTTGTATTTGCATATTTTATGGGTAAGTTTTGACTGTAAGGTAGTTGGATTAGGGCTGTTTTTAGGACTACTAGTGCATTGTTAGATTTTTTGTATTGTTTGTTCCTAAGTTGTTGAGATGTCGAGATAGAGAGCATGCTCTGAGTGTCCCCTTTATGAGATTAAGGACACTCCGCCATGACCACCAGGAGCGATGGAAGCATCTTGTGGAACAACCCATCTTGAAGACCGGGTTTGTGGACAAGAAGGTCCTTAAGGACCTCAAGATCTACAAACCAGTCAAGGTTCTCCTGAAGAGGATTGGTCTGGAGGGCTCCGTGGAGAAGTCCACCCTCAGCTATACTAGGTATACCTTGGATTTTCTTGCTCTTTTCAAGAAAGGAATAGATAGGAGGGGCGATAACATGGCAAGGTTCGACATGGGGGATGAGGCCCGGTCTATGACCTACCAGGAGACTGCTGTGTGCTTTCCATGGAAGTATGTGTTGAGGTGCTTCACAGTAGCGAGGATTTCTCAGGATTTGACTTTGGATCGTTCTACCTCACTGATCCACAGTTTTAGGGGTCGTTAATAATACCAACCTTTTTAAAGATAAAATTAAACCACGGTATGCTTCATAAAGGTGGAAATTTATATTTTCTCCAATACACACTAAAAATACCCAAGGGGTAGCTAGTGGCAAGTCCGGGGTGGTCCACAGAGATGCTAGGATTCAAAAGCTAACTACCCAAAACACGCAATCGAGCATCACTCTGATTTTGTGTCGGGAATAGCTAGTGCAGCAAACATGGTTAATTTTTAGAGGGGGGGGGGGTTGTCTATAAACTACCGAACATGTAAAGCAAGAGAATAAACTATATTAATTTAACACTTGGGGATATTTTCATAACATAACCGGTATATGATTTTAATCCTAGATTCTATCTAATTAAAGACATGTAAACCTATCCCGATGTCTATGTCACATAGTGTGGTTGAAAATAAACATTTACCAATGTCTGTCACATGAAGGTGCCCACGTTAATTCTATCAAGACAACCTCCATAATTAGGGAAAGTGCATCGTGTTGTCTAACCAATCTGCGCCCCTCTTTCCCCATAAAAAAATACGTCACAGGCCTCCACTATGAACGCTTCTCCCTAGGCCTACATAGGCAAAGGAATAGACATATTATGATGACTCTAGTGTTGAAATGAGAATGGTTGCTAAACTACAACCGTAGTTGCTACAAAACATTATGCTTACCTATTGGGATTTATAACCCAGTCGAAATTAGGCTTACACTAATATGGATTTGGTGTTCACGCCCTTTGCATCTACACTTACATTGTCGGGACTCGCGATCCAGCAAATTCTAGCCGGACACTCCCAAGGGAAACAACACTAGCATGATTCATGTCACACACTACAATGGTGTATCAAAGAGTAAAATTAAGATGCATCATTTTAAAAATGTAACAAAAAAGTCAAGCATAATATACATACACATATAAGATTGGGTAATCTAAAATCTCACAAAAACTCTACCAAGTCATGAATACAACTTAGATCCCCAAGAAAATAAACTACTTCATAAGCATTGAACCCAATATTTCCATTGGATCCAATACGGTAGGGAAAAAATAGTTAGATTAAAAGAAGAGAGAAGGGTTATTCCCTTTCTTTCTCTACCTACTCTTAGAAAACTAGTGGAATATAATTACAACCTAAAACATAAACTATAATACACATAGGCTCCTCTATATAGTAGGTAGGAAAGGGGGACTAAAGAGGCCCAAAAACCAAGGGAAACCCTGGCTGGAACTGTGGCACGGATCATGCAATAGCACACGGCCTGTGCAATAGTGCACAAGCCGACGACTGGAATTGGTCTCTGTTTTCTGAGTGGTGCGGCCGTGCACAATCTTGCAGGCCACCGGCTGGGAGTGTCTTTTAAATTTCTGAACGGTGGGCTGGAGCTGAGCATTTGGCCTTCTAATGGTGCAAACTTGCAAAATGTTGCAGTTCGTGGGCTAATATTTGAATTTATAATAATGAAGGTGCATAGGTCTTACAATAGGACATGATCCGTGCTCATACATAGCCTCACAAGCCAACAAAAAGGCACGGGCCATGCAATTCCTTGCAGTGTGTGCCCTTACTTAAGCGCACAACCCATTTGGCTAGCACGGGCCGTGCAATAGAACACGGTTGTGCTAGTCTTCAACTTTGTCCAGGCTTCAACTCCTTTCTCCTTGGCACATTTCCATCTACTACCATGATTAAGTGTGTGGTCTTCAGTCTACTACCATCCTTGCAAATGGCCTTCAAATATCTACTACCATTTTTGCGAATGGCCTTCTACTCCGAGTTACTTACAAGCGATCTACAATGAAGCTCACAAAATAGGATCTAGATGCTCGTATGGACATAGCATCTATTAGGTCTAAATATATGTACAAAATGAGGGGTTTAGGCAAAAAATTCAACAAAATCTATCTAAAACCCTTGTGATGTAAACCGAACTAAACCTTGCAAGTAACCATATAAAAGAAACTACCAAGAGTGCTAAATGCATTTTTACACAATCTTCTAGGTGCAAATCAATTCCCCAACGCTCAAACCTTTACTCGTCCTTGAGTAAACAAGAATGAGCAAAGAACTAAGAGGAATATAGCGTGCAAAGAGTTCCCCAAAACATTCAAAATTTATTTCTAGACCACCCTAGTTCCCCTAAAGGTTTAATAATCGCACAACTCTCACTCCCCAAAGAAGCTAAGATAATCGATACAACCAATCATACCAACAAAAAGGTTAAGTTCACAAACATGAGTTTGAAGCTAAGTTACTCTACCAAAATAACTTCAAAAAGACAATCAAAGAGAACCATAGGATTTTTCAATTTCTCTCATTTTGCCTAGGAGCCATTTTGGGTTTTCTTCCTAGCATCCCACAAATGTTTCCTCACTTTTCTTGTTTTTACACACCATGACCTCTCACTTTTGCATAGAATTTTCAACCCATCTAGGCCTTTCCCATTGTTGCCTAAATTGCCATTTCAGGTTTTTTACTTAACGAAGTCTTTTTTTCTTTTAATTTTTTTCAATTTTTTTCCGTAGCACAAAATGCCCCAAAGGTGGACTTCATACTATAGTGAAGATAAGAAAAAACAATATAACACTACCAAAGTGGTCCATCATCCCAAAAACACTACAAAAGGTTCCCTCACACCTATAAAACAATGTTTTTAAGAACAAACCAAACAACACAAGTTTTCATAACCTAATGAGGGACAAGAAATAGGGAAAAATAGTCATAACATCATCCAAAACCAACATAAGAAGATAAAGGCAAAAGATATGCTACTCATGTGAAGGTGTTTCAGCCCCTCCCCCACACTTAGTTCATGCATTGTCCCCATTGCAAGTGACCAAGGTAAGAAAAAATGTTGGAAACACCAAAAAGTTCTCAATGTCGTCTGCCAGGCTTGGCTCCACTCATACAGCTAACTCATGGTATTTGATGCCTCGTGCCAGCTTGCAGAACATGGCTTGGCATAACCCGTTCCAAATAATTATTTCTTCCATTTTTGTCATGAAATTCCTGCATCCACTGACACGAAAACCAAGCATAATACTGTTCAAGCCAAAAATTTTGATGACTAAAAATCCCTAAAACCCCACCAATAAGTAAACACTCTTAAAAAATCACAAAAATAAATTGTCAACACTTACTAACACAAAATAAAAGAACTCTTTTTTTTGTCCTCACAGCTTATTTTTCATGCATTTTCTAAATGTAACAAGAAGGTTCAGTGTGTCACCGGAATCATTATATTTGGCACCATTATGACCACGTCCCTATGGATAGGTCTCCATATTACCCTAGTCTTACCCTTTACTTTAAGTGATAAAAACCAAACATATTTGTTCTTCACTATGATTGACATGTTTTTGTCAATTTTGTGAGTAGGAAGGCGTTTTGGAGGTTTAAATACCTTAACCCGTTTCCTTCTTTGCATCATGTTAGTGTTTGCAATTGGAAGAAAATAATTCTTAATCACACAAGGAACAACGAAATCTTGCTTATTTACATATGTATCATCAACATTTTCATTCAAAGATGATAAAACATGCAAGGTTTCAATAGTGGATAGCACATCATCATAATCAAAATCACTAAACTTATCTAATGTTGATCCCTTGGCCAATTCCTTGGGTTTAGGAGGTGATTGTGGAGGTTTTATGTCCTCGCCACTCTCCATCAAACTCTGCACGTTAGTAACCATAGAATCATTAATAGAAAGATCATCACTAAACTCACGTATGCCATTGGTGTTATCAACATTGTTTTCACAATCAAGGCTCAAAATATGATTTCTCTCATCATTATCGTCAAGGAACTAATAATCACAAGTCACACAAAGACCATCACATTTAACAATTTCATCACTTAAGGTAATGCCATTGAATGCAAGAGGTGAAATCGGTTATTCATGCTTCGACTTGTAAATTTCAAACTTAGCCTTGTCAATGTTATTTCCTAGGGTTAATGTTCCCAAATAAACATCTTTTTTGTTCCTTAACGTTATTAATAATGTTCTCCCCAATAAAATTGGGGGTGCACCTTCATTGTGCACTACACCACGAACGTAGAAGTCCGCTGGAAACACTAGATTTCCTACCCTAAACCATGAATCCTTAACTATACCTCCAGGGCTAGCTTGGGAATGGTCCCTAAGCTCACCTATATCAAAATTATCATACATGATAAATGGGATAACATTTATAGTGGCACCTAAGTCAATCATTGTGTTTTTCACCAATCTACCACTTAGAGAAATGGGATGGAAAACATTCTGGGTCATCACACTATTTAGATATATTCTTCTGAGCTAAAGTGGTTACTTTCCCTATTTTCAATTGACCTACTTCTCTAGTTGGTTTGTTCCTTCTTTTAGTTAAAGCATTTTAAAAAAAATTAGCATATGTGGGAACTTATTAAATGACATGAAAAGTTGGAAATTTTGAGCTTCGCTGATTGCTACCTTTGACCTTCCCCATATAGCACTAGGAAATGGCGGTGGAGGGTTGACCCTAGCCTCCGTGGAAGGGAGCTCCATTGAGGGATCCTTTACAACTACTACCCATTCTTCCTCGATATTGGCCTTGTTTCTCTCTACAAATTTGTCATCCTCTTGCACGACATCCTTCATTTATTTGCGTACCTCCTTCCCATTTCTCAGTTTCAAGACACTAACATTGCATGGATTAACCTTGGGTTAGGATGGTAGCTTTCCAGTTTCTCTAGTATAAAGTTGGCTCACCCAAGTGTAAAGTTGACAAACTTTCACTTCAAGGTTATTAATACTAAAAAAGGATCTTGTACCGAGCTCCCCAATCTCCCATATCATTCGCCCCACAACACTTCTTTCTTCTTCGTCAATTTTGTGATTTCCTCAAGGATCTCCTTCTGGCCCAACTTTTACAATGAAGCATTGGGGTTGGAAGGTCTTCTCCCCTCCAGTAGGGTTGAGGTTGTCCACCTCAATTGTACCCTGAGTAGTCCTCGCACCACGGAAATTTTGAGTGGTTATGGTATCGAGGATACCCTTGTTGTTGCCCCCTAACAAATTTCCTATTTCTACCACTGAAATCTAAGGCCTTCACTTCCTTGAAGTTTTCAACCACTTGGGATATGTATCGGTCGGGTGATCAATATTTCAAGTACCACACACCTTCACTTGTTGAGTTCTCCATTTCATAAACCATTTCATAAACTATTTCATCATAGAAGCAAGCTCTTTGACTTGTTCCTCAAGCTTGGGACAATGAGTGGGCTAATATATTGTCTTCGCAAAGGACCGGGTACCGAATTTTCTTGTACCGTTAGCCATCTCCTCGAATATTGCCATTTCATCTTATGGCCTTTTGTTTGCTATTGAATTATTACATGCCTTATTGCGAATACACAAGATTGCCTTCCTTAAATGGATGATAAGGGAAACTAGACAATAGCCTATTGAATCTATCCCAGTACTCATACAAGGACTCATTCGTCAACTGGGAATATGGAAGAGCTAATCTTGAGTTTAAACACAACACTTTATTTCCTTTTTCTCTCTATTCGTGCACCACCTTTTTACCTTTCCAAGGTAAAAAATAACATTCTCTTGTCAAATCTTGTCCCCACTTAAGTTCCAACATGCTCCAACTCCTTTCTCAACCGCCATAAATCTATCTCCCTTTTTTCGATTTTCTGATTTTTTGAAATAAAACCAAAATTGAACCAAAAATATACATAATGTACAAGGTGAATTTTAGGCATACCTTATATTCGACACACACCAAGGTGTTGCCTAAGAAATTCAAATGTTGAAGCATTTAGTGGTTTTGTGAATATATCAGCAAATTATTCGCATGTTGGAACATAGTTAATTACCACTTCTTTCCTTTCAACCAGATCTTTGATAAAAATGATGTCTTATATCAATGTGCTTTGTTATTGATATTCAAAACATTGTTAAAATCTCCCAGTGTTATCCAAGGCCCATTAATAAGTTTGTGTAACTCC
Organism: Rubia tinctorum; assembly: GCA_032355605.1. Taxonomy (NCBI): domain Eukaryota; kingdom Viridiplantae; phylum Streptophyta; class Magnoliopsida; order Gentianales; family Rubiaceae; genus Rubia; species Rubia tinctorum. Next base: position 1,836 of record JAULKM010101891.1, on the reverse strand, counting down.
TCAAATTCCTCCAACATCTTCTTCCTATTCTTTAGCAAATTTTGTGCATACACAGTTGTTATGTGCAATATCTTCTCTCCTTTCATATTGAAAACATTGCAATGAACAAACTGATCAAAACTTTTAACATTCTTTACTTCCACCATATCTCTATCCCACATCACCCAGATTCTTCCATTATCATGGTCCCTGAAATTATCAACAAACAACCACTTCTGTCCAAATTTTTTTCTCACTTTTCCAACTTATTATTCTTTCACTCTTGTTTCAACTATCACAACAATTATCACCTTCAATCCATTGAGACGGGAGCTAATATCACTGTTTTTTGCTAGTTTATTAAGCCCCCTAACATTCCAAGAGATTATCATGGGACATGCCCATGTTTATCTGCCAGATTATTCCAAATCTGCAGATGCAAAGGCTTGTCCCAATGATTTCTTCTACCTCATTCCTCCTGTTTTTCATTATACCTGATTGAATCTCCCCTATCCAGTGTTAACTCAGTATTGGAATTCTTGTTTTAGTCAGGTGCCTTCTCCTGTATTTCAGTCTTCTGATTCTTTTTCTGATCAAGACCTTCAGCCCCTGTTGTTTTATCATTTTAATCCACTTCTGCACCACCTTTTTCTCCTTCTCTCTGCATTTGTGGTCTCCTATTTGACATACATCACAGAAGGGGGGTTTGCATTCATATTCTACATCCTGCTTGAATTTACTCCCATTCAGGTCTTTAATGCTAATGATCTCCCTCGGCTTTTGTGTTATATCCACTTCAACTAGCATTCTGACATAAGAAACCCAGAGTTTACTGGGAGTACATTCATCAGTGACTATATGATTCCCCAGAACACTACCAATCTTACCTAAGCCCCATAGGTGTAAAAGAAGGCCAGACAGTTTCACCCCATATTGGTAGGGATATGATCATGTCTTCTTCTTTTTTCATTTCAAAGTTGGCTTCTAGGGATGCAGAAACATAGACATGTTGAAAATTGTATAAGGGTCATTACTCATCACAACATCTCCATCACCTCTACTTTTAAACTTCATTAGAAAGTAGCCTTTCTCATTGTAAAACAAATCAGGGAGTGATACAAAGGACCAGAACCTCATCATGAAATTTTTCACAGCAGACATAATCAAATCTCCTCCAAAAACATACATAATCAGAGCATTTTCCCAGAATTCAATTTCAGATTTTACATCTTCAGCTTCAATTTCCACTTCAATTCCACCATCAATTACAATAGGAGCTTTGAATTCGATTTTCATTCCATTAGATTGAACCTATTCCCCTTAATCACGTCAACCCACAATTTGTTTTTAACTGGTTTCAAAATTACATCCTCTTTGTTATTCTGATCATCTTTCACCTCTGCTAGCATATTAGGGCTATCCTCCCATTTTCGATCAATTTTTGGATCCATCATCTTCGCTTTTGTCCCCAAATCTGCAACCATCCCTCTTCCATCATCCAACAATCCCTTTGATTTCTTCTCATAATTCAATATCTTATTGTTAGCACTCGTACTAGGCTCCTGTATTGTACTACTTTTCCTCATCATCGGCGTGGCCACCTTCGACACGGCCGATCATGGCCCTTCTGCATGATCATGACAATTTTGCACTATTGGTGTGTAAATCGCCCGCAGTAAGTCTCTCATCAACAAATCTATCAATTAAATAATATATTTATTATAAAATAATATAACTATTCTTCAAAGTTAAAAAATAATATGTTTTTACAAAGAAACTGGTTCATATAAAAAATATAGTTTTATTTAAATTCGACTCATATATAAATAAAATAATAATATCATAATATTTTTTATT
>JAULKM010101890.1:0-10013 GCA_032355605.1 Rubia tinctorum | reverse complement strand
TATCTACTTTCTAGTAGTATAGCCGCAATTAGGGCATATAAATACATCTTTGAGAGGCACGACGACGGCCTCCCATGCTTCCTCTCGATGCCAAAAAGAATCCTCCAAAAATTGTATGAAAAGAATGAAAGTCCCTGTCGGTGTGTCCCTGGAACCTTTTTTCCCGTACTTCTACCCGAACGCTTGAGAAACATGATATCTTCACATAAAGGCCATTCAAAAAAACAAACGTCCTTTTTAAACAATCAACCCATGAATAACCATAACATCTCACAAAGAGTATCACACAATTAATAATCACCCCTCCTAAATCATCACATTCAATGAAGATCTCACAATCTAAGCACAAGGACAATACACATACCCCCACACTTAGTTTAGCACAAGATCATTCAAATAACCCAAATATTTCTACAAGAAAATATCAACATATTTCCAAGAACAAAGCTCTTCATCACATCACCATCATGCTAAATAAAGAAAGTAAACATAAAGCTCAAAGAATTACCCAGAATTTCAAGCCAAGAGATGAAGAATCCACACAAGAAGAAGCAAAAATGATAGCTTTTTCGGAAAAAAAGCTCAAAATTTGCAAGACCCCCAAGGAGAGTGAGAGTGAGTGTTCTTGAGAAATGTTAATGAGCTAAATGAATCCTATGGGTGAGGAAATGTACTATGGATCAAAATTTCATAGATATATGTAAATAAAAAGAGGTACACATGAGATAAGGAAAGCATTTTTATAAATTAGAGAGTGCGAGGGATGAAAGGTACCAGTCAATTTATAAGGGAGGTGTTGATGTACTATTTACACCAACACTGGGGGGGCAAAGAGTTTGCTAGATTAATTAGCCAAGAATTACATGTTTTAGCTTGAAATTTGAATTTAAAAAATCTGAATTTTTGGCCCAAAAATAACAAAATTTCAAGTTTGGCACTAAGCACCCTCATGCCAAACATCTAGCATGACCCATGCTAGAATTAACATGACCCGTACCAGACGGAACTAGTCGTTCCAGGTTTCGATAAGAGGCCCCCTCGTTCCAATGGGTGTGACACGAGGCTAATGCCATTTTCCCCCCTTTTCGAAAATACTTTGTCAGCAAACAATCCATATCTAAATTTACTCAAAAAGAACGAGACTCGAACTCAAATTCATCAATCCACAAGAGTTTCATCTCAAAAATCTTTTCCACATCGTAAAATCATGGAAAATCTACCAAAAGATATCAAAAAATCAAGAAAAAACACCTTATATTTATTATCGCCCTCACAACTTATTCCTTTTTAATGCACTAGTTGAAAAAACCTACCGTTGGGTCTCCAGAGTCACCGATGGCGACTCCAATCACGATGACGTCCTTATGAATAGCATTTGACAAGGAGTCATTCTTACCTTTGAGCACTTTTTTTCACAGAAAAGTGAGTATCCCTTCATAGCCAATGTCGAATCCTTAGCTATTTCCTTGGGTTTAGGTGGTGGTCGAGGACACATCCTCACAACTTTCCACAGTCCACTATATATTAGTTAACATAGAATAGCAATCCAAGATAGATAATTCATCACTAATATTATGCAAGGCAATAGTCTCATCGACAAGTTTATCACAATTAAAGTGCAAGGTAGGAATTCTATCATCACTTTCACATTCATAAAAAATCTCATCACTCAAACTATCATCATCATTATCATCAAGAGTCACATCAAGGCAATCATCATCTAACATGCAAGAGTTATCATGTTGAACATCTTCCTCACATAAGGTTATGCATTTACACACAATAGAGGGGTTAGGTAAATCATTCCTAGACTTGTAAATATCGAAACTAACTCTATCCATGTCATCCTCTAAGGTTAGTGTTCCCGAGTGAACATCATTCTTAGTCCTTGATATTTTAAGAAAAGGTCTCCCCAATAAAATTGAGGGCGCACCACTATCGTGCGCAACATCAAGGATATAGAAGTCCGTCAGAAACACTAATTTGTCTACTCGGGCCCTCACATCCTTAACTAGTCCCCGAGGACTAGCTTGAGAATGATCCGTCATTTCAACAATCACCCTAGTCTCCTTTAATTCACCTATTTCTAGGTTCTCATATATGCAAGAAGGAATGACATTAATAGAAGCTCCAAGATCAATCATAGCATTTTTCACCATTTTACCACCTAAAGAAATAGGAATTGAAAACATGTTGGGGTCGTCACATTTTTTAGGAAATTTTCTATGATTTTAAATGGCCAATCCCCCAACTTTCAATTGTCCTCTTTTCTTAAGTAGCGTACTCCTATTTTTGGTACATGCAATTTTAAAAAACTCTGCATACGAGGAAACATGTTCAATCATATCTAAGATCGGGACACTTACCTCCACCTTCTCAAAGATTTTTGAATTTTCTCGTCATTGTGTATGTCGTCTTTGGCCTTACCCTAAGTGCATTAGGTAATGACGAAGGAGGTTCACCCGTGCCTCGGTTGTTGAAATCTCCATGATGGACTTCTCCACAACCAACTTTCACTCCTATGAGTTGGTTTTATTGCATTCTTCAAACAAGTTGTCTTCTTGTAGGACCTCCTTCTCGGGCTTGTGAACTTCCTTCCCGCTTCTCAATTTTAAGACACTAACATTCCTCAGATTAATTTCTAGTTAGGAGGGAAGATTTTTAGATTCCTTAGCTTCAAGTTAGCTTACCGATGTGACAAGTTTCACGACTTGAACCCCAAGATTTTTAATTCTTGATAATGCCCTTATCCCGACATCTTCAATCTCTCGCTATGTTTGCTCGGCGAAGATTTCTTACTTCTTGACCAATTGAGAGATAGCATCTAGAATTTCTTCTCAGTCTGACTTGTAAAGTGAGGTGTTGTTGTTGGAAGGTCCTTCTCTCCTTGGATAGGGTTAACGTGGAGCTTGTCCTTCTCAGTTGCACCCTTGCGGTTGATTGTCTTCTCGCCAACGGAATTTGGGATGATTTTGGTACCAGAGGTTGATGGTGTTTGCATAGGGATATTTTATTTCTTCCCCTAGGTTCCCTAAAAACCTTTGTGGTTGCCACCTGTAAAATTGTGGCCTATTTCCTCCATTGTTAAACTCCAACGCCTTGACTTTTTTCCAAATCATCTGCCACTTATGGACATGAATCCGTGTGATGAGAAAGATTGAATGTGCCGCATAATTTTTCTTGTTGAACTCCATTTATCATGAACTCATGGAGGGAAGAGCTTGGACTTGCTCCTCTAACTTAGGGGATTGTTTCAGCTCCTCCACAGGCTTAACTCTTAATCGTGTGCCAAATTGCCTTATCCGTTTTCCATATCTTTGTAAAGGGTCATAACCTCCCCCCGGCTCTTGTTGGAAATCGAGTCATTGTAAGAGGCGTTAACCATTTTCATATCATCGTCGTATAGGCCTATGAAGAATAAATAAACCCGGCCTCCTTCTTTTAAAGGATGATACGGGAAACTCGCCAAAAATCTATTAAAGAGCTCCCAATATTCACAGAGGGACTCATTGGAAAATTGGGAGATGTTGGACAACTGTTTCTTCAATTCCGATGACTCCGAAACTGGGAAGTATTTTTCCAAAAACTGGTGCTTCATATCCATCCATGATGTTATACACCCGGGAGGAAGATAATACAACCAATCTTTGGCCGAATCCTAAGTGAGAAAGGAAACAATTGTAGATTGTAACCTTCCCCCGAGACCCAGCTGGCTTCATATTGGTACACACCAATTGGAATTCTGAGATATGCTTGTTTGGATCCTCTCCGGCCATCCCATGGCAGGTCGGAAAGAAATGGATTATCCCACTCTTAATTTCACATGTATCATTAGGCGGTAGAGGCAGGAAGATAATGTAGGGGGTTGAATCTCCAATTTTGGAGCCATAAACTTCCTCAAGGTGCGGTTGTCTTCCGCCATGTCTATCCTTTCTTCAATCAGAATAACCCGCTCCTGTGGAACTTCTTGTCTTGGCCTCTTTTTCCTTCTTTGCTTTACACATGTATAGTCTGTTAGACAATGCAAGACTCCCAAATTATTGGTACTGGTATGTACCATAAACTGGGAGCTAACAACAACCAATTAAGAACAAACTAGCAGAAAAGTCAGAAATAAGAAGATACCAATCAAGAAAGCTCAACAACCAAAAGCCAATAAAAACAAAACAAAAACAACACTAATTACTCAACTAACACATCATCAAAGCTAATAATTATACCTTAAACTAACATTCCCAGAAACGGCACCAAAATTTGACCTACCCTTTCCCGGTGCATCGTTAAACACACAAGAGGAGGATGTCTATGTTTTAAGGATCAAAGATAAAATTTATAAGTTGCTCTTATTTGTAATAATTGTCTACCAATAAAGATAGATAGTGACAAGTACTGGGGTCGTCCACGGAGATGTTATGAGCCAGAAACTAGCTACACACAAACGTGGTCAGGTCATCAATCCAACCATGTATTAGGAATAACAAGTGTTGTGAAAATAACCATTGGGAGATTTTCAACTATCGAGTACTAGCATGCAAACAAGGAAATTAACTATATTAACTAGAAATCAAGGAATATTTTCATAACATGGTTAATGTCATTTTATCATAGATTTCATCAAATACAAGAACTAAACCCTATTCTAGTGTATGTGTCACGTGGTGCAGACAATGGTTAAAACTTTCCTCTATCTGTCACATATAGGTGCGCATATAGGCTTTTCCATCAGTCTTGCCTCCACAACTAGGAGAGTGAAACAACGGCTAGGGGTCATTGCGCGGGTCTAATTCTATGCCATGCGATTGTGTCCCAGGCAGAACACCACGACCGAAGCTACCCCTAGGCCTACAAAGGCAAAGAAAGTAGCCGTCTTATCAATGGCTCTAGGATCAACAAGGTGATTCCTAGTTTTTCTACCCAATCTATCTCTTCCCGCAACCCTTAGGACCTCTCTGGTTGGCTAACTAGAGCATGGTCGATCGTGATGATTAACATTGGTAACCTTCGTGCACAAGCCCAGTTCCGGACTATCATCACTCCAAGTGCATCTAGGTTTCCTTAACCGAAGGGTAGCAATAGTGTACCAAAATTAAAATAGACTTAGTTGTGTGCGAACAAAGTGTCCTAATCATGCAATTCACAAGAATACCAAATTCTAGCCAACATAATGAATAAACATTATAAACATTAACACATGAAAAAATATAATCCCTAAGTTTATAAATACTCCCTAGACATTGAATCCAAATATCTCATTGGATTCAATGCAATTTGAGGAAAAAGGAAAACAAAAGATGAAATGAAGAAATCTAGAGAGAAGGAAGAGAGTTTTCTCTCTAAAAACTACTATTCAAGTGACAATATGAACATGAAAATTGAACCCTAATTTTCCTTGGTCTACATATATATTAGTAGTGAAATGAGCCAAAAAAATAGGCCCAAAAGTGTGCGAAAACCCTAGCAGCAGCAATTGGCGCGGGGTACTTCGTGTCAATGCATGTGCTGGTCCTGCCGGAACAGGGTGCTGGAGCTGGTGCAGGACGTGCTGGATGCATTGGCACGGGGCACCAGTTTTGGAATGGGCTAGTCCCTTTCATTCAAGTGTGGTGCGTGTCATCTGGCGTGGGCCGTCTGCCGGGTCTTCATTTTCCTCCTTCTGATCTGCGTCATGCGTCATTTGGCTCGCCTGTTGGCTAGATGCTCCTTTTGCACCTTGATGTGCCCCATATAATTCTTCACACCTCATGGGCTGGTCTTGGCATTTTTTACTTGGAATGGCGGGGCCGTGTAAAACGGAATGTCCCGCTCCCATACTTAACCGATTTTGGAGTGAAAAGTGACTTTGAGTGGCACGGCCAGCCGAAACGGGGACCCCCCATGAAGAAATATGACACATCCTATGCCTGTTGATACGGGCCTTTATAAGGATCCCTAACATGGTTTGTGTCGTCTAGTACGGGCCGTGCTAGCTCTTGGTTCGTGTCATGCTTGTGCAGTCTATGCCGGTCATTGCTAGTTCAGTAGCCAAACTTCTTTCCTCCGCTACGGATGAACCATTGGCTCGATTTGAGAGTTCTTGTAGTTGATTTTGTAGTACTCGAGAAGAATAATCCATTGGTGAAATCCTCAAGTGCTGATTATTCTTGGATATTTCTTCTAACTTCGTGCAACTCCCAGACAACAATTCTTCCTCTTTCAACTTTGCCTTTGTGAATTCCAAATCCACCTTTCTTGGTCCCCATTCAATATACTACCAAGATTTAAGGTTTGTGGCCTTAAAATATAATACCACCTTTGTGAGTAGCATTCAAATCTACTACCACGACTTCAAGTTCGTGGCCTTCTACAAATGATAATAAAAAGTACTCACGTGCCACCTAAAGATGAGATCAAAAAGAATATATAGGCGCCCGTGAATACAAAGTATTCATTAGTTCTAATTAGGTCTACAAAACTTAGGATTTAGAAAAGAACACCAATAATGGTAGTCTGGACCTTTTGCGGTGCAAACCTAACTAAAACTAGCAATCAGCCAAACAAAAGATGATGATATATGTGTGAAATGCATCGTTTAACGCAAGCTATATAGTCCACATTACTACTATACCTTTAATGTGGATTGATTTGGTTGTCATTTTATGGGGAAGGGACTGGATTTTATGAATGATCTGATTACAAAGCTTTTGGGACAAATTTCATTGAATTTGGACGAAGATTAAGGGATATATGGTAGAATTTGTGTTTGGGTAGGCTTAGGTTTGCGAAAATGGGTTCGGAATTCTGATGGAAAATGGGTCCTTTTTCAGAAGGGTTGAGCCCGTATATTGGGCACTAGGGGCAGCAAAGGCGGCATTCATATGGCACCGGTTATTCCACGTGAATGACTCATTCCGTTCATTTGGCATAAGGCCTAGCAGAGGTCATGCCATAAGATCGACCTGGGCACTTTCTACCATTATCGTTGCAAAATCAACCTATGACCAAAAATATCAAAAACCTAGCACAAAACCTTTTCAAATAAAAAATATTGATTATTAAAATTTTCCCTAAAAACACCACAAAATCATCAAAATAACATTCCAAAAAATACTACAACATAGAAACTATCTAAACAATAAAAGGCACCATTTATTTATTTTCGCCCTCACGACTTATTTTTCATGCATTAGACAATCAAACTAACCTACTGTTGGGTCTCTGGAGTCTCCATACGCGACTCCGTACCATTTCAATGTGTTTCAATTTTTTCGAACAAGAGAGCTTTGATGCTTTTGAATTCATTGTATTAATTCCACTTTTGATTAAGTATGCTCTTTATGATCTCAACTTATGATTCAATTTCAATGTATTTAGCTATTGAGCTTCAAAGTTTATGGTTTTATGTGATCACAACATTAAAAAGAAATTCTGAATTTTCCACGGAAGCCGGCTTGATATATTTTATTTCAGGTGCATTCTCCTCTGGAATCTTATTGTTTTGGTAAAACTAGAAAAATGCCGATATCTATTAATATTTTTTTAGAATGGTTATATATATCCTAAACTATTAGATCGGCTATTACTTATATGTGAGACTATCATACCTAATAGATTGTGATCACCCACGATGACATCTATGCTGAGAGGTCTCAACAAAGAGCCATCCTTACCTTGAAGATCCTTTCTTCTCGAGGATTCTTGTTCAACCCTTGTCAATGTCGACATTTTAGATTTCTCCTTGGGTTTGGGAGGTGGTCTAGGAGGTTTTAACTCCTTCCCATGCTCCACAAACCGCTGCATGTTAGTGTTTAAGGACATGGAAAAGCAATTGAATTATCATAAGTAAAGCAACACTAAAATCATGGAAGGCACTAGAGTCATCAACATTTTCATCAAATTTAAAGCTTCCAACTTGTACTCCCCCGTCAATCATGGAAGGACTCTCAAAATCATCATTGATACAAGACTTTTAAAATTTATCAAACTCATCACAAATACTTATACCATTGCATGCAATAGAAGAATTAGATTATCCATGATTATGTTTGTAAATTTGAAAACCAACTCTATCCATGTCATCTTCTAGAGTTTAAATTCCTAGGTGGACATGTATTTTTTTCTTTGATGTCTTTAAAAATGGTCTCCCCAACAAGATTAGGGGTGCATCTCTATCGTGCAACATATTGAGGACATAGAAGTTCGCTGGAAAAACTAGATCCCCAACCTTAACAATGACATCCTTAACTGGACCCCTAGGACTAGCTTGAGAGTGATCGGCCAATTGGATAGCTACACTAGTCTCCCTAAGACCTCCCTAATCAAGAGTTTCATACAAGCTACAGAGAATGACATTAGAACTATATTAAAGATATTAGAACTAGAGTACCTTAGATCTAGCCTTAATGCCATAAGGCTAGAACTAGAGAAATAAATGAGGAGAGGATAAAGCCTCTACTCTTCCTACCTAGTACAACTGAACTATATTAATGACAAAAACATGAACCTAGAAGACTAAGGTTAAGTTATATAGTAGATGATTTTTCCTTAGAAGGCCCAACGGGAGGAGAAACTCGTATCAGTCACTCATGCAACATTGGCATGCCTCGTGCAGTATTCCACATGTCGGAAGGCATAACTCATGCAAAGGAGCACAGGGCATATGCTGGAGGGGTGTTCTACGTCTTTCTAATGGCATAGGTTGTGTCAAAGTGAATGACCCGTTATCTTGAGCTTTTTTCCGTGGTTTCTGTTGGCACGGGTCATGGCAAGGTTTACGCCCCATCGTCTGGAGGGTAATTCCTAAGCTTCTGATAGCATGGGTTGTGCGAAGGTACAAGGCCCATCATCTGGAGGGTTGTTCCTTCATCTTCTAATGGCACGAGACGTTTCAAAGTGCACGGCTCGTCGTCTGTCCTTGTGATTTTCTCGTTTCTCTAAGGATGTGGTCGTGCTGGTTTGCACGGCCCTCATTCTTGGCCTCGTTCTATCGGTTGGAGCTATGTCATAGGCTGTGCCAAGTTACACAGCTTGTGTCATTCTTCGACTTTTTTGGAACTTGCCCCTTTCTTCACTGCAACTATCTACTGCCATGTTTTGACTCGTTGCCTTTGGTATTTTACCATCCATGCGAATGACCTTCTACAATCTACTGACGTCATTGCGAATGGACTATTTTCAAAGTGATCTACAAATTAAGCTCGCAAAAAATGATCCAGATGCTCGTATGGACCAAAACCCATTAGACCTAAAATAGACTACCAAAAGAAGGATTTAGATACAACCACTAAAAATGGTTATCCAAGCCCTGTACAATATAAACCTACCTAAATCTAAAAATCTAGCAACTAAAAGACAATAAAGAAATGTTAAATGTTTCGAAAAATACATACGTTTGACATCTCATCAAACTACAATAATGCTCACTAAGAACTCATAAATGTACTCCTTGACGGTGAGGGCAATAACACGAATAAAATTACCCAATCACGCATGATCTAACGAATTCTCCATGGATTCAATCGTGCTCAATGTTTCAACAGTAGGCAAATAATAAAATTTAGAAGGCATAATTTCTCTCTGCCTAAGCCTATTTAATATTTTTGTGTGCGCCCTGGACATTCTCCTCTTTACTCATCCCATAATAAGTAAATTTATGCAGAAATAGATGAGTTATAGTGTTAAAGAACCCTAAAAAATTGCGAATGAAGTATTAACAAGGAATAGTTATCATCCGGTGACTATTGAAAAAGATTGCCTATATGCGGTTCTTTTAATCAACAACCCGGATAAAACTCCTTTACAACTATACTCTAAATGTGTCAGGCTAAAATCAATGATTTCTATAATGAACTTAACACACATACATAGGGAATCAAATTTAGTGGCTGTTTCAATTGCAAAAAATGGACAAAACTTCAGTGCTCATAATGAGTCGCATGAGTTTATGTGGAATGATATGGATGCTTGATGAGACGTCAAATGCATGTGTTTTCCGAAGCATTTAACATCTCTTTTGTTATCTTTTTGTTGGAAGATTG
>JAULKM010101889.1:0-10014 GCA_032355605.1 Rubia tinctorum | reverse complement strand
ACATGCATTTGGTTGTCGTGTGTACCCTTATCTTTGTCCTTATGCAGCTCACACACTCGCTCCTCGCAGTTTGCCCTGTATCTTTCTTGGGTATAAATCCCAGTACAAGGGATATCGATGTTTGGATCCTACATATGGAAAGATATATGTTACCAGACAAGCTCGGTTTGACGACACTTTTTTCCCTTATGCTGATGGTTCTGCTTCAGTACCTCCATCCTCTCTGGATGTCTCAACTTTTTTGGATCCCACTGATACAACAACTCATATCCCTACTTCTTCCACGGTGGTGTCTCCTCCTATTCGGCTTGTCACTTCAGTTGCCAGCCTTCCTGGCTCATCGATGCTATCTCATCACCGACTACAGCACCATATTCTGTCTGCTATGTCAAATCAGACCATCCAGTGGGCGCTACGATGCATTCTTCGAGCAGCCCACCTAGTTCACCGACCACCTCACCGGCCCCTTCGCCGGTCACGAATGCTTCTCAAGTCTCTCCACCTAGGCCTCGTACTCATCGGATAGCTACTAGGTCGGCTACTGTTGCTATTCAGCGCAAGTATTAATCGGACATTATCGCTCATGGTCTTACTGTTGCTCTACTTGCTCAGTCTGAGCCCGTGGATTATCACACTGATCTTCAGGATCCGCCTTGAGTTTCTTCCATTAATGATAAGATGACAGCTCTTCGTGGCCACCACACTTGGGACTTAGTGCCTCGACCTTCGGATGCTAACATTGCTGGCTCCAAATGGCTCAAGTATCAACCAGAAGATACTATTGATCACCACAAAGCTAGACTTGTGTCACAGGATTTCTCACAGATTCCCAGTTTTGACTTTGACCACACTTTCAGTCCTATGGTCAAAGCCTCCACTGTTCGGATGGTTCTCGCTATTGCCACAATGTGTTCCTGGTCACTTCATCAGTTGGAAGTTAAGAACGCTTTTCTTAATGACATTCTCGATGCTCCGGACTATATGAAGCAACCCGTTGGATATCAGGACCATGTTCATCCATATTATGTTTGTCGCTTTCGAAAGGCCATTTATGGTCTTAAGCAGGTCTCTCAGGCACGATTCCAGCGTTTTAGCACTTATTTAATTCAGCTTGGTTTTCAGCTCAGCCAATACTTATTTATTTGTTCTTTCGATAGGGTCGTCGTTACTGTATCTCCTTGTGTATATGGACGCCATCATTCTTACAGGAAATGACTCGACTCTTCTTTGCCAGTTCATTGATCGAACACATCGAGATTTTGCGATCAAGCATCTCGGTGCTCTTCATTACTTTCTTGGTCTTAAAGTTTCACCTACTTCATCAGGTTTACTTCTTGGTCAGGCGAAGTATGCTCGGGACATTCTGACTCGAGCTGGTATGTCTGACGCTGCACCAGTTTCCACTCCATTTGTTCCCGGATCTCAATTGCACAGTTTGACCAGTCCACCGTTCAGGAATCCGACCCTGTATCGTTCTCTTGTTGGAGCTCTTCAGTATTTGACTATCACTCGTCCAGACTTGGCCTTCTCGGTCAACACAGTCAGTCAGTATTTTCAGGACCCCGGAGATGATCATTTTGCATCAGTTGCGCGGATTCTGTGCTATGTTCGAGGTACACTTCATTGTGGTCTCACATTTTGTTCTGCCAGTTCTCCTGAGGTATTGGGGTATTCTAATGCTGATTGGGCTCGCTGTCTGGAGACTCGTTGATCTACTTATGAATATGTTGTCTTTCTTGGTGGGAATCTTGTTTCATGGAGGGCCAAGAAACAGCCCACAGTTTCTCACTCCAGCATTGAGTTTGAGTACCGAGCTCTAGCCAACACTGCTTCAGAGAGTGTTTGGCTCACTCACTTGCTTTGTGATCTTTAAGTTCCTCTGTCCTGTCCTCCGTTGCTGTTATGTGACAACTGTAGCGCTATCTTCTTGGCTCAGAATCCAGTGGCTTACAAGCGGGCGAAGGACATTGACATCGACTATCACTTTGTTCGAAAGTTGGTGGCCACTGGCAAGGTTCAACTTGCGCACGTACCTACTTCTCTTCAGATAGCGAACATTCACCAAGGCGTTATCTCGTATGCTGTTCGAGTTCTTCAGATCCAAGCTGTGCGTCGACGAACATCTGACGCTTCGCTTGAGGGGTTTGTCAGAATAAATCAGTTAGATGATTATATTTAATTTTATCTTGCTGACTAGTCTAAGAATTATATTAGGACTTGTCTACCTTTATGCTTTGTAATCTATTTATTCTCTTCATGATCAATAATAATTATTACGGGAAATCATTCTTTCACAAACAGCTCAAATCTACACTATATATTAAAATTTTGTTACCTCAATTTTTTTATAATTAAGTCTTACACCATCTTCTAATTTATAAAGACAAAGTCTTGGGAAAAATAATATTTCCATATACCTATGGAAAGATGAGGTTGAATTAAAATTATACAAAGGTAAAATGTTTTAGTTTCAATATTAAAATTTTATTATGTAACATGCAATAGTTACAAGTTTATGACCCGATATCTTTATTGCTTCTAATTTACAGATTATAAAACTTTAGTTTTTCTGTAACTTATGGAAAACTGTTTTTCAAGAGATAGACTCATTTATAAAAGTCACTTTTTGTTATATTCTTCATTTTAATATTTTTTTATTTATCACGTTTTTAAGATGAAAACATAAATTATTATCATTTTACCATCTCATTCAAAAAAAATTACACATATTTACTTGCATAAAAAATCAATTAAATTTTAAGAGGAGAAAGGACAGAAATTGGTATAATCTACTTTAGCATATAATAGCATTTTTTCAAAAATATAATAGAATAATTAATTCATTATGATGTGTTGGATGTTCTTGCAACCACAATACTTATAAAATGGATATTGTATGCTCCCAGTGCTTCTCTTTCTTTCTTTCTTTCTTTCTTTCTTTCTTTTTCTTTCTTCTATTGACTCGCATACTACTATATTTATATTACGTGCACATAAAGACGACCAAATAATTGTATATTTAAATATGTTCTTCTCTTTTTTATAAAGAAGCCTTACTTGATTCTGGACGCTTCAAATAATGTTGCCATCGAATTGTTCATCACATTCCTTCCTGTTCAATTGCATTTATTTATTTTGGCAAAACTCAATTCCTTTTCATTCACTAACTATTCAAATCACTTTTTTATTTTTAAAAAATTCATTGTTTTCTCCATTATAAATTTAATCCTTTTTTAATTGTTGCATGTGTTTTCTGAATTTAGAAAGAGAAATTAACACGTGAAAAGTAAAACACATTATAAAAATAATAATAGACCACTATCAATTTCGAACCTTGTTAAAATGAGCCGACTGCCGGAATTCAAATTGAAGGATTTTGTTTTTCCCCCGGAAAATGTAATGAAACAGCTAGAAATTGTACGGAAGAGTAATTTGGAATAGGTAAAAAAACTGAGATTCAGAGCGAGATGAGAAAGAACATACTAGGGTTTGGGTTATTAGATGATAAGTATGGAATTCAATCTTGATCCAAAATAACTGATAATTACTAAATGTATGATTTAGACCTAAATAAAATAAGAGCCTAGTATTTCGCTTTCCTCTTTCATAATTGACGGTTAGAGGATTGGAAAAGAACGCCTATTCGCCACAAGGATTTTTTTGTCGCGGAGGATTCGGACTGATAAATTTCATGTTGTTTGAAAGTAAGCTTTAATTAAGCACATTACTCTTCTTTTAATGGACATACTTGTATAACTTAATTAATCTCATCCTTTACGAAAAATTATAAAATAAAGAAGTGTATATTTTGTAAAATTATGTACCCACCTTACATTACTCGGTCCTTTTAAACATATTTTTCAGATTAAATGCGTGTTTCCAAAAACTAGAGATACTTCTTATATGGTTTAGTATATTTTAGTGGCATAATCATTACAATTATAGTATAATTAAGTGCACATAATTTTTACAAAACAAAAAAATAGATGTAATGTGCACCTACAATGCACGACATGTTACCTGCACAAGTATTCCGTAATATCGAAAAACAATTACGTACGAAACTTTTGAAAAATATATATTGATCAAAAATGGAATTCTCTCCAATAAAATACATATATATATATATATTGATCAATAAATAAAATTTTAACGAGTGTTAATAAGTACGTACATGATTTGAAGCTATAATTTCGTGTGTGAAATTTGCGCGTGTAAGGTGTAATATTTTTTAAATCTAAAAATTATTTAATTTGTTCAACAATTTATTAAGTAAATATTTGTTTAAGTTATTCTAGAAAATATATGATATCTCTTGATAGTATTAGCACTTTTAATAGAATGCAATATACCCATAGAAAACTCAAACGATCAGCACCCACTTATAAATGACAATATGTCTAAGACATTGTATAAGACGGTGAATGATGTAGGGATAATCAAAGCCTTATACTACAACTATGACGTCCACTTATTGAGTTTTAAGAAATAAATTGCAAGATAAATTATCTCGGATTATGACGTAAATTTTAATATAATGACACATATATATTTTGTGTCTTATCCATTGATATCCTTATTATTAAAAAGGAGGGTTTTGTCGACCATCTAAACCATTGGAAGAAGAGCCATTAATGTTGGGATTTATGATAGAAGTAGAAGGATCCAACATTTGCACGGAAATAGCCTCATAGAGTCTTGTAAGCGACAACCTTAATAAAACTGAATTATATGAACATATAGTAAATACAAGTCATGTTAAGATGTATCGGCACGAAATTTGCAACGAGCAATCTCATTATGTCAATTTCAAGGATTCATGTCAAGCTTTACTTAATGTATGTCACTGGAAAAAGAAAAACATTTCAAGCTCAATGTTACATAGCCTATTAGCAATTTAGTTTCTTTTATTAAATCTTGATGATACTATATTTTTACCCTAAATATTCTAAACTAGCCAAAAATTCTATGTATCTGAAATTGTAAGGATGTGCATTCTTGTACGTGATATTGTGCATTTATTATAATTTGGTTATGATTAACACATAAATATTGTAATGTGCAAATAATATAATTCATGCGCAATATAAATATCATGCACAATTTTGGCACTCCAGAGGTACGATATACGAATTAACTTTATACAATTTAGCAACCCAACTCGTACTTTTTTTTTGAAAAAAAAACAATTTTAATAATATGCTAGGGTTGAAATCATGTTAATGAAGAACCCCATTCAAATTACCCGTACCCATTCTTCATCATCGATCACCGTTATTGCATGAATCTAGCTCGTAGGATTTCATTCATGATGATAACATTGTTGGTGATGTTTTTGAAACCCCCAGAATGCATGAAGACAAAGGATAAGATCCCGTGAAATGAAGAGCAACCACCATTGAAGCTGTTGTATAATGACCTGCAACATTTGTTCGGAAACAGGAATTTCAGAGGCTGTCAGCGGTCGGAATCCGAACATTTCTTCTTCCTCCCTGGACCTGTTGTAAGTTTTCTCCCCATCACATATCTATAGAAATTAGACACGAGCTCAAATAGGGAAAAGGGGGATGCGGAAGGTCCAACACAGTGTCATTCTGTGATTTTTCTTTCGTTGGGTTTTGTTTATGTGATTTAGAAACCAGGTTAAAGCTATGATATGAAAGAATAAATGAAAAGTTACCAGGTTCTTTAGTTAGCAGAATCAAAAAAAATATTAATTATTAATTAAAAGGTAGAGGATTTTCCGGTGTAAGACTCAACTGGAATTTCCGGTTTGGAATTTTGATATTTGAAATTTCATATATTCCGTTAATCTCCCCATGGAATTAATTCATCAATCCATTATGTAGAATAAGTTCGCTCTTTCAAAAACTAATTTTGTCCTATCAAATGCCATTAGTGTGGATTTAGTGTGCATTGTGTGTCTATGATCAAAACATACAGTTTGATTAATTAAAATTTGGTCAAGGAATTAGCTGACCAAATTTATCATAATCTCTTCTAATAATTAACTTCGCTTAGTAATCTCGTCATTGTCCTATAATGTCATTAGTGTATCCTCTGTGCAATATTCGACGTGTGCAATATTCGACGTGTGCACATAGTAAATCTAAATGATGTGCTACTAGATCAAAATTAGTTTATTTAATTTTGAACTTGGTCAACAAATTATTTAAGCAATTAGTGAAGCAAGAAAGATATGTCTTTGATCGATGAATATTAATTGGTGGTTCTCTACAACTGCAGGGGCGGAAAATTTATTATATGTTTAAGACATTGTATAAGATGGTTAACTAAATTTTTGTACTACAACCGTCCACTTATTAAGTTTTAAGAAAAACATTTTGAATGATAAATTATTTTTTCTTGTGGCATGAGTTTTTGATATAAGAACACATGTATATTCTGCATCTTATCCACTAATATCCTCATTATGACAAAGAAGGGCTTTGTTGACTATCCAAACCAAGGGAGGAGGAACAAGCATTGCTTGGATTTATAGTAGAAGGAATCAATATTTGCGCGAAAATCATCTCATAGAATCTTTTAAGTTACACGTATAATAAAACTGAATCATATGAACGGATAAAAATGTTAATGGATACAAGTCCTATTAAGCTATACTAGCATCTAAAAACAGCGGGATGAGGGGAAAATTCTGATGTGGGCAGATCTACGGTATCTCAAGACATGTGTGGGATCAGTTGCATAAAGGCCCCTTTTAAAAAATGTTTTAATGTAAGAATGTTTAATGTTAAATAGCGAGTGATTGTTTAGTCAGCAAACATATGAACGGATAAGAATGTTAGTCAATACAAGTTCTATTGAGCTATACCAGAATGAAATTTGGAATGAACAATCTCACTATGTCAATTCAAGAATTCATGTCGAGATTATTTTAGTTGATGTATGTCACTGAAAATATAAGAATACATTTCACGCTCAATATTACATAGCCTATGCTTAATATTAATATACTTTATTCATATATATTCTAAGCTAGCCAAAAGTTCTATGTATTTTAAATTTTAAGAATACAAATTTATTATAATTTAAAATTTGTGATTAATATAAACATTGTAACATGTAAATAATAATATTGGTACAGACGAATTTAGCTCGTGCCATCTCAATATTAGTTTTTAATATTAGGTGATTTTAAAACAAATTATCGCCCTTCCTCTTTCTTCTCTCTTTTCAGGTATAAATTGTAAATTTAAACTGAATATGTCTCACGCACGTATCTCTTTATTATAAATTTTGAACATGTCCGTGGAATCATATATAATTGTTTAGGTATAATTTGTTGTAAAAGACATTTATATTGATGTAGTAGACACCTTTATGGGCATATGGTAATTTTCCTTCAACATTTGGTTAACTTCAAATTGTCCCCCAAAACTGGTGCGAGATTAATATGTTCCTATGACCAATTAAGCAGATTTTGATATAAACATGGTAACACAATTTGAGAAAGTAAAAAGTAAATTGGGTGTATGGAAACAATCTTAATTATATAAAAAAAAAGAGTGTCACTATTAAAAGATCAAACAAAAAAGGAAAATATGTCAATATTTAGAGACCGAAGGAAGTACCCTTCATTCCACTTTTAGCAATTTTTTTATACATAATATCTATAAAACTCAATCTCTCTCTCTTCAAATCCTCCACCTACTTATGCTTCTTTCTTATTCTTTAACTAATCTTCCTAATTCCTATATGAGTTCTCAGTGAGAACTTTAAGCTGCACAAACCAAAATACTTCAAACCCTAAAAAGTACTTAACCAAGGGGATTAGCTCGGGCCCACGTTCAATTTATGGTGCAGACCACTACCAGACCAGAATCACCAGGCAACTGCCAAGTAGGCTAAAATATGCAACCTTTTGCTGGCATGTCAGGCATCCAACACTTTTATGTGAATTAGTTTAAAACCCATTTTCAATCGTGTCATTCAACAACGTTTTCTACGATCACTTTTAACAACCATTGAATAGTACTTTTTTTAGAACGAAGTCAATCACTTTCAAACAAATATAACCTATAAAAGTTAACCAAGGTAAAAGGCATAAGAACTTACTGTGTGACAATTTGAAGGAAGCGGTTTGGTATGAGTGAAGTGAAGTGGATTGTGGATGATGGGACATTGGGAGGAGAGAGAGGCGCAGAAACGAGGAAAAGTGTACGACCCTGGTTTTTTCCCCCTTCATTTCTACCACCATCAAATTCTGTATTGTTCAATAATATAAACATTGTAACACGAGCTATATCAACCTCTTTGTCCAAAGTATCAATCCCACTGAACACAAATCAATAACCCAAGACATAAAGAACCCTGAATGGAGAGCTGCGATGTAGCGAGAATATGATTGCCTATGCTCAAATAACACATGGAACTGTGGTGTCTCATCGCTGGAATAAAATCCTACTGGTAGTACTGGATGGCTCAATTGATCATTTTAAGGCCCATTTAGTTGTTAAGAGAGTTCATCAGTGGCCTGACTGGGATTACAATGAGACGTTCAGCACGGTTACCAAGCAAATCATTGTTCGCATCATCCTCACTCTTGCAGTGTCTCATGGTTGGCCTTGTTGGACATATATTGATTATATCATGCGAAAAATTCAATAATGAAAATTGAACGAGCAATTTACATATGCAAGAATAATAAACTTTTATTGATTATTCAGGCATACAATCAGAAGCTTAAATTATGATTAAATAAAGCATGTGTGTGATAAATAAATCACATTTCAAGCAATAACAAAGTGATGGAGTCACGAGTAAACTCGTTGCCCTTGAAACGAATGAGTCACATCTTGGACATCGTTCCCTAGGATAAAACCATCAAAGGTAACAATTAACACATAAAAGTTACATCGGATTCACGCAAGGCCTAAAGGACTATCACCTCAACAGAGCAAAGGACGGAAATTTTGAGAGAGAAAGAAATGAGACTCGAGTTTAGAATATGGAGAGACTTGAGAATGGTGTGTGTTTTATGAATGACTTAGAGGCTCTATTTATACTTCTCTAAGAGACCCTAATCATGGAAACATGATATTATGATATTCTGTAATTAGAGAAAAATATTCTCCAATCACCAACTCATCAAATCCGAGAAAATTCCATGAATACTCGAATCATCTGTTGGAAATGGAAGAGTTATCTGCGTAATATTCTTCGGCGCATTAAACATGGTAAACCGCGTATTTATTTACGACCATATGTCTTACAAAATATGGAAGTATTTCGTTCTTATCTCTCAAGAAATACACACAAGAAATTCTATATATATTACGCGGTGGGGCCTTCTGGATACTTCCACGCGGTCCATACGCATTTTAGACAATTCAGAGAAAGATATATTTGGGCCAATTTCCGCCCATTTTCTCTCTCTTTCAAGTGTGACATTTCAAACATCCATATCTCATTCACCCTTTATCCGTTTTGAGAGTTTAAATAGTCAATTTTATAGTACTCACGGAGGAGAACCCAAAAATGATGCCACAGACTCTAAATTTGTTTGGGTCCCACTCAAAACGATGCCCAAAAGTTGACAAATTTTAACCTTTTAACCATCATTTTCCAACAATCCCCACATGAATAGATATTGATGTAGGAATCAGAACAATCAAGCCAGACACAGAGTTTGACTTGGTGATAGATTCATTTCGGTGGCATAGATGCTGCATAGGATAAGTAGGTGTCACCCTTTGAACTTTCCATTCAGAGAGTACACTTAGCCCACTGGTTAGGAAGTAGGTGTCACCCTTTGAACTTTCCCTTGAGAGAGTGCACTTAGCCCACTGGTTAGAAAGTAGACGCGATGTCCTTGAACTTCCCCTACCGCTTGTGTGAACGACAATGCACTTCCCACAGACATCTTTCTTAGCACTAGCGCTTTACTCGGTTGTGTCCATTAATCAGGCCATGCCACACGCCTGGTTCTGTAAGGTTTCTAAAGAATTGCGTCCCAACAATTCCCTTTCGAAGCGGCCACACTTCTCCTTA
>JAULKM010101888.1:0-10014 GCA_032355605.1 Rubia tinctorum | reverse complement strand
AGTGGCAATTGCAATTGAGACTTTGCTTGATCTAAGCACGCTCTCGGTTGATGAACTGACCGGACGACTACGTTCGGCAGAGGATCGTTTTGGACTTAGTGATCCAAGTGACAAGGGTGGTGCTAAATTGCTTCTCACGGAGGAGGAGTGCGAATGCGCCAAAGCCACAAGGAGAAGGGTGAATCCTCTGAGGCTGGTGGAAAGGGTCAAGGCCACGGCAAGGCTATGAGTTGTAGTCGTAGAGACTCATGGGACCAGAAGGTAAGCACCATAGGGACTCGAGAAAAAAGGCCCAAGGAAGGGGAAATGTCACAATTGTGGCATTTATGGCCATTTTTCATATGAGTGTCGAAAGGAAAAACAAGGAAAATGGGACGAGGCACACTTAACCATGATCGAGAATGATCAGCCAGCCTTGCTAATGGCATCCATGGCTGAGGTTCAGTCCCCAAAGATCACTTGGCAGACGCCAAGAAGCCAGAGTGATGAGGCACTCCATGTTGGGAGTGTCCCGACAAGGCCGACCCTAGATAGTGTTGGTCCTGTCAAAGAGGCATATGAGTACATCTTCCTCAATGAGGAGCATGTGTTTCCAGTCTAAACGGGCGAGGGGGTGTTACCTCGACACATGGGCGAGTAACCACATGATGGGCCCCAAGTCATTGTTCACATCACTTGATGAGACCGTGAAAGGCAAGGTCAGGCTTGGAAATAGATCAATGATGGAGATCTGCGGTCGAGGTGTTGTGATGTTCCTGTGCAAGAACAAAGAGCACAAGGTGCTAACATATGTGTATTTCATGCCTTAGTTGAACATCAACATTGTTAGTATTGGCCAACTAGATGAAAATGGTTGCAAGACCGTGATTGAAAGTGGGAAGCTATGCCTGTTTGATCGTGGTCGGGCCTTGTTGGCACAGGTGACACGAAGCAAGAATAGGCTTTATGTCTTGACGATGGATGTAACTGCTCCTGTGAGTTTTCTTTCTAAGGCGGACGATGTAGCGTGGGTATGGCATGCACGCTACAGACACATTAACTTTCGATCATTGTGCAAATTGGTGTAAAGAAGCATAGCCAAAGGGGTCCCGTTGATTGACCATGTTGAACAGTTTTGTGATGGGTGCGCTCTTGGAAAACAACACCGAGTCTCATTCCCAAATGCCTCGGTGTACCGTGCTACTCAGTGTCTGGAGTTGGTACACATCGATTTGTGTGGCCCTATCATGCCGAAAACACCAGCTATTTTTTGGGGCGAGGCGGTGAAGACTACTGTCTATATCTTGAATTGGGCGTCAACACAAAGCCTGGCATGGACGCAAGCCAAATGTGCGTTATTTTAGAATTCTGGGTGTATGGTTCACGTTAAGAAAGTTGGCCCTGTGGTGAACAAGCTAGCTGATCACTCAGTACCAATGGTATTCTTCGGTTATGAAGAGGGATCTAAGGCCTACCGTGTGTATGAGCAAAAAACAAACAAGCTCTATGTAAGTAGAGATGTTGTGTTTGAGGAGCACAAGAAGTGGGAGTAGAAGTCAGAGTTGCATGATGTTGTTGCAACCGTGGATGACACATTCATGGTGGAGTATTTACTAGTCTTTTATGTGGTGGGAAATGCAAGTTCTGACGTGCAACAAGAGGCACCATCTCCAATTGTGCACCAGACACTGAGGACAATTTTTGCTAAAAGGGAGAGTAGGCTACACCACCAATACGGGATGATGCACTAGATACAAATGATGGTGTAACACGGAACCACAAGGTGGCAGATATTTATGACACAACTGAGAAAGTTGAAATGATCGGTCTTTGTTTCTTAGCTGCGGAGGAACCCAGCAGTGTAGATGAGGCCCTGGGTGAGGCATCTTGGAGACAAGCCAAGGATGATAAGATCAGGTTAATAAAAACCATTGGGATGTGGGATTTAGCTTCTCTCCCTGTTGGGCATGGGGCTATAGGGCTCAAGTGGGTGTTCAAGGTGAAGAAGGACCGAGAAGGAAATGTGGTGAAGTACAAGGCCTGCCTTGTGCCAAAAGGCTACGTGCAGCGCCAAGTAGTGCATTTTGATCAAGTATTTGCTCCTGTGGTCAGGATGGAAACATTGCGCTTGATGCTGGCTCTAACAGCGCAACGAGGCTGGGAGGTGCACCACATGGATGTCAAATCAGCATTTTTGAATGGATATCTAACTGAGGAGGTCTATGTGCACCAACCACCAAGTTACGTTGATCCCAAACATGAGAACAAGGTGTTCATGTTGCACAAGGCCTTGTACAGGTTGTGCCAGGTGCCGCGAGGTTGAAATGCCAAGCTGGACACAACACTAAAGGTTTCTGTCGCTGCACATTGGAGCATGCAGTGTACCGAAAGACAGGTAGCTTGAATTGTTTACTGGTTGGAGTTTACGTGGATGATTTGATCATCACCGGGGCAAGCATCAAGAAGTGTGTTCAACCCAAGTCTCACATTGGAAGTAAAGAAAGTGATCCTTCACTATATAAGTTAGATTTCACATTAGTATGAGGCCTTTTGGGGTTGGACCAAATAAAACAGTGCTGGCTTGACCCAAAGTGGACAATATCATACTAATGTTAGTTGTGGTGGGCTTGGAAGTCTCAACAAGTGGTATCAGAGCAAGGCTGAACAATGGAAAGAAATACAACAAAGGGTTCACACACTCCACCAAGATAATGGAGGCGTAGTGCAACCAAAGGGCCAAGAGCTCGTGAACTGGTGGTGCAATAGGTGTTGAGAGAGAGTGGCGGACCAATGGTGTACCCTATCCTAACTTGCACAAACTATGCTGATAGGGTCCTGGTGATGAGGGTGAATCTACAAGTACAAGGTTTGTAGCGAGCAGTCGAGGGTGGGATGCTGATTACTGTGAAGATAGGAAAGCACTCTCTGCGATCCTGCGAGCGGTGCCGCCGGAGATGCTATCCATGTTGGCTGCGAAGGACACAGCTAAAGAGGTTTGAGACATAATAAAGATGCAATGAATGGGCGTCGACCGTGTCCGTGAAGCCAATGCACAAAAGCTGAACACGGAGTTCGAAACCATCACTTTCAAGGATGGTGAGAATGTTGATGATTTTCCATGTGAATCATGAGCCTTGTCAACAATGTTCACGTACTTGGTGACACGTTGGAGGAGGAGAAGGTCGTGAAGAAGTTCTTGCTCATTGTGCCGCAAAGCTACGCGCAAGTGGCAATTGCAATTGAGACTTTGCTCTATCTAAGCACGCTCTCTGTTGATGAGCTGATTGGACGACTACGTTTGGTGGAGGATCATTTGGGACTTAGTGATCCAAGTGACAAGGGTGGTGCTAAATTGCTTCTCACAGAGGAGAAGTGGTGAATGCGCCAAAGCTACAAGGAGAAGAGTGAATCCTCTGAGGCTGGTGGAAAGGGTCAAGGTCGCGACAAGGCTAAGAGTCGTGGTCGTGGAAACTCGTGGGACCAGAAGGGAAGCACCACAGGGACTCGAGAAAAAGGTCCAAGAAAGGGGAAATGTCACAATTGTGGCATTTATGGCCATTTTGTATTTTTCTTCTTTCATTTTTTTGTTATTCTATTTTTTGTACACACAAATACAATAAATAAATAAAAATTAAAAATAAATAAAATCTTATAAAGGGGACCTCAAATATGGCACACACCTAAGTGTTGCCTGAGTAGCTCAAAAGTGGTGAAATCCAATGGTTTTGTGAAAATATCAGCAAATTGCTCCGATGTTGGAACATATGCCACTATGAATTCCTTCCTTTCCACAAGATCTCAAATAAAATAGTGCCTTATATCAATGTGCTTAGTTCGAGAATGCTGGAGGATTCTTAGAGATATCAATAGCACTTTTTTGTCGCATAAAATCTCCATTGGCCTTTGATGAATCCCATAGCTTTTCAACGTCAATTTCATCGACAATAATTGTGCACAATAGCTTCTAGCAGCAAGATATTTAGTTTCAACAGATGACAAAGAAATAGAATTTTGTTTCTTACTGTACCAAGAAACCATATTCATCCAATAAAGAAACAACCACCTATAGTGGTTTTACGATCATTTGCATTACCAGTCCAATCTGAATCACTGTGACTAATGAGAATTGAGTCTTGATTCTTAGAATACCAGATTCCATACTCAAAAGTCTCACTCACATAAAGAATAATTCTTTTAATTGCCGTCAGATGTGATTCCTTCAGATTAGCCTGAAATCTGGCACATACCCCAACACTGAAACATATATTTGGTCGACTGGTTGTAAGATACAGTAAACTCCCAATCATACTTCTGTACAGTTTTTGATCAACTGCAGTGTCTTCCTCATCTTTCCCCAATTTTTTGTGGTTCTTATTGGAGTTTGAACTGACCGAGAGTTGCTTAAGCCAAACCTCTTTACCAGATTCATAGCATATTTACTTTGATTAATTAATAATCTATTCTTTTCTTGCTTTACAGAAGTCCTAGAAAATAAGTGAGTTCACCAACCATGCTCATCTCGAATTCATCCTGCATTAAGGTGACAAAATCATGTACCATATACTGTGAGGTAGAGCCAAAGACAACATCATCAACATAAAATTTGAGTAATTAAATTTTTTGATGATTTATCCAGTACAAATAAAGTGCGATCTACTCCCCCTCGGAGATAATAATTTTTAATGAGTTAGTTTTTCAGTCACTCATACCAAGCTATGAGTGTCTGTTTCAGACCATATAGTGTCTTTTTGAGTCTATACACGTGATGCAGATAGTACAGATCTTCAAATCCTTTCGGTAGCTCAGCAGTGACTTCTTCATTCACCACGCCATTTAGGAAGGCACTTCTGACGTCCATCTGGTACAATGTAAAATCCAAAGTGCAGGAAATAGCAAGTAAAATCCAAATAGATTCTAACATGGAAACTGGTGCAAAAGTATCACCGAAATCCACTCCTTCCACTTGAGTATATCCTTAAGCTACCAGTCTTGCTTTTTTCCGAGTAATTTAGCCATCAACATCCGACTTGTTCTTGAAGATCCATTTGGTGCCAATAACATTAACACTTTTTGGACGAGGGGTGAGGTAATATACATCATTTCTTTCAAACTGGCCAGTTCCTCTTGCATAGCGACAGTCTAATACTCATCAAGTAGGGCTTCTCTATAGTTCTTGGGTTTAGTAAGTGAGATAAAACACTGGAATCTAGCAAGTTCCCCATAGTTTACTCGTGGTACAACACGTGTTCTCTTAGACATGGGTTCAAATACCTCCTTTGTTAGAACATGTGGTGGAGAGCTGTGGATTGTTGTTCCAACATTATCATATTATGGGTCATCGAGATTTTGGATCCTTCTGATGTTCCAACATCGACTTGCTGGTCAGTCGAATTATTCTGTGTTGGAACATGAATTGGGGATGGTTCATCCTCTTCTTCTCTTGATACATTCTTATCATCATAATCATCAACAATCACATTAATAGACTCCATAAGTGTTTTAGTGTGAAGGTTGTAAACCCTGTAAGCACAGCTGTTCACTGAATATCCCAGAAAAATTCCATCATCACTGCTACTGTCGACTTAGCCAACTGTTCTCTATCCTTGAGAATATAACACTTCCTGCCAAAAACATAAAAGTATGAAACATTAGGCTTCCTACCTTTCCAGATTTCATAAGAGGTCTTACTAGTGAATGGACAAAGATACACCCTGTTTATTGTATAACATGTCGTGTTAACTACCTCTGCCCACCATTCTTGTGAATACCTTTTTCTTCCAACATAACTTGAGTCATCTCATGTAGAGTCATGTTTTTCCTCTCAACAATACCATTTTACTGAGATGTGATTGGTGCTAAAATTCATGTTGTATTCCAAGCTCATCACAAAAGTCGTTGAACTAAGAATTTTCAAATTCTCTCTCATGATCACTGCGAACCCTAACAATTTCCCCTACAAGACTTTCCTTTTTCTGGCTGCAGTTTGACCACCAAACTTCTAACACACATCCACTGTGTCAGATTTTCTTTGAGACACGCTACCCAAGTGTATTTTAAGAAATCATTAACACATACAAAAACATACTTCTTGCCAGTCATACTAGGCGTATTGACCGGACCCATCAAATTCTTGTGTAATAATTCAAGATTTCTCGAAGTTGTAATATACTAAACAGACGAATAAGATGATCAATTTTTTACCTTGTTGGCATGGTCCACATAAAATTCCATTTTTATGAGTGAGAGTAGGCATACCTCGAACGGATTTGGCATTTTCAATCTTCACCAACGTTTTATAGTTGATGTGTTCTAGCCTCCTGTGCCACATTGTTGTTTCATCTTCTTTAGAACTTAGACACCTAACTTATTGTTCCAATAGATAATAGTTTTTTGAAGATTGAAATCCTTGAGAGTAATTTTTCCTCACCATGTTGGACAATGCAGCTGTTTTTACGAAACTCCACAGTCATATTGTCATCGCAAAATTGACTGATGCTCAGCAGATTTTTCCTTCAAATCTTCAACAAGTAAAACACTTGTGAAGGTTGGGAATCCCTCAATATGAAATTCTCCTTTTCCAACCACTCTACTTTTCTTTCCATCACCGAATGTAACAAATTCACCGTCATAAGGCTTGATCTTTGTCAGAAATTCCTATGTTCCAGTCATGTGTCGAGAGCATCCACTATCAAAGTAGCACGAGTTTCTAGAGTATGAAATAAGAGATGTGTGATCAACAAGACAAACATTTATGCATTTAGAAATCCATATCTTTTTGACCAATTTTGATCGTTGATCATCATCCATGTTGGAACATGCAGACAATTGTCGTCCATTCATAAGTCTCTAAGTAGTCTAAGACATTGCTCCTGTATGTGACCTTAATACGAGCAGTAGTTGCACAAAACTAGTTTCCTTTGTTGAGTCCTCGTCACTTTCTTCTTCATGACCTGTATCCCTGGCTTGAAGTCTACAGTGCTACTCTCAGCTTTGTCATAGTCTATTCCTTGTCTGTCTTCAAAGTTCTTTCCCATAGTTAGAATATCATCCAGTTTTTCCTTGCCAGTGTTCAACTTGATTGCTGTTTCAGCCATCTCAGCCTTCTCAGTAGCCAACCTTAGATTTTTCTTCAGTAGTTCAGTTTTGTCTTCTAGCTTATCAACTAGATCCATCAATTCTGACTTTCTCTCTGCAAATTGTCTTTTCTCTGCTTTCAGAATTTTATTGGTTTTCAAAAACTTTAAGCCACATCTCATACATGTTCTCATAAGCAGTATAGATGTCTTCATCATCCACTTCATGACCGTCATCATCACTTGTGGAACCACTACTCAGATTTTTTGTACTGGAACATACAGTAGCATCAGTCATCACCGTGTTAGAACATGGCCCTTTTTCGATCATGTCATGAGTCTTTTCTCTGAATGCTACATACTTACTGGTGAGTTCCTCTTCTTCTTCCACTTCTTCATCATCACTCCATGAGGTAACATATGACCATCCTTGCTTCTTCTGTGTATTAGCACATTCCATCTAGATGTGTCCATATCCTTCACATTCTCTGCATTTAATTCTTCCAGTCTGTTTTACTTCACCACCCTGATTTCTTGAAAACTGCTAATTTGATCGTTCAAACCGTGATCCTCTATTATTTCCAAAATCTTGTGCACAAGGTCTATTTCCACCTCCACCAGTTTTATCTTGAGATCTCCTATTCACGACCTTTTTTAGCATTCTTCAGAAGTTTTTTGTGATCAGTGCAAGTTCATCAATGCTATCATCATTTTCATCATGAGGGTCCGTCTTTGAAGAGGAAACTTTGAAAGCCAACTCCTCTTGTGATTTCTTTGAGGGTAGTTCGAGAGTCATCTCGTACGTCTGCAAGGATCCTATCACTTCATTAAGTCTCATGGTGGACACATCTCTAGCTTCTTAAATGGAGGCAACTTTCATTGAAAATCTATAAGACAGGGGTCTTAAAGTTTTCTTCACCAACTTTTCCTCCTTGTAAGTTTTGCCGAGCTGATATGCCATATTTTCTTTGTCTCTCAACTTCCCATTAAATGTTGCAATGGTGTCTTCTTCCTACATCTTAAGCTCTTCAAACTTAGAGGCCAAAATTTGAAGCTTAGATTCACGCACTTGGCTTTTCCCTTCATTGACTGTTTGCAGGATGTCCCAAGCCTTCTTTGCCTAATAGCAGGTAGAAATGAGTTTGAATTGACTTTCATCCATTGCTGTGAAGATAGAATTCAAGGCTTTCGAGTTTTCCATTTACGCTTGAGGTCATTTGAGCTCCAATTATATTTGTCCTTGAGTTTTTTATTCTTAGAGCTTGATTCTCCTTCCTTTTCTTTTGAACTGGTTTCGGCATCTTCAATTGGGTGATTCCATTATGTTTCGACAAGGTGTCATGCTAGTTCATCTAGCGAGTTAATGAACACTCTCATGCGAGCCTTCCAATAGTTGTAATTTGTTCCCTCCAATAGTGGTGGCCGAGATACTGAAGCTTTTTCTTTGGTCGCCATGGTAAAACCGGATAACACTTTCCTTTACACAACCAAGGTAAAAGTAAGTGACATTGCTCTGATACCAATTGAAATTTGGTTTCACCTAAATTTATCAATTATATCAACTATGTTCCAACATAGATTATCTAACCAAGTATGTAAATAAATGTTAAACATGAACACAAGAATTGGTTACGTAGTTCGGTGAAAATCACCTACATCAGCAGGGCCTGACCCAGTTCAGAATAAATTCACTAATCAGAAAGAGATAGTAAAATTCACACCAACAACTATACTTATCTTTTCTAATTACAATGAGTGGATTTTGCAAGCTCCCTTTACTACCGATCCGCCTTAGTCAGACTCCCTCTGATCTCGATACTCGTCGACGTTGGATTTCCTCCTCCTGAGGAATTAAGGCGTTTGATTATGAACTTTACTAAAAGAGTGTTTATCATGTTGGAACACAAATAGAAGCTCTCGGCTACTCTTGATATAAAATTTGAATGCATATTTTCTTCTCTTAAATCTGTAAGTAACTCAGCCACAATGTTCACAATATATAAGTCTGATCGCACGTCCAAGTAACTTGTGCGAATGGAATTCTATCTCCACAAAATAGTCTGACAATAATCAAATCCCTACAAATAGGAATTTCGTATCTAATCCCTTGAAATAAGGAATTAAAATATTTCATCCAACTCTTAACCATATATGAAATTCCCATATCAATCCATCTTCCTTAAATCTAATCTAATCTCATAAATATAGGTTCTGATATATTCTCCAATTAAAACATATCTGGGCAAAATATTACTTCTCGCATTTCATCTTCGAACATTCCTTAATCACGAAAATTCCTTTTATGATGTTACAATACAATAATTTCATATTTGCATAATTTTCACAAATTGTCAACTTAATAATTCTAGACTTTACATAATGGTTAGTCGATCTAAATAGGATTTTTGCTTTTTAAATAATTTTGTTCTATGACATGCTAATAATTGAAATTTCTTTTTTTTTTTAAATTCCCGACACAAAAGGAATTGAGCTCGTGAACTGGACTTGGTAGAGTAGCCACTAGCCAGTTAGATAATGATCCAAAAAAAGAAATGGGGCTTTTTTTTAATTAATCATGTTTATAGGGTTCCCGACCCTTGTCAATTAAAATTTTTTTTGCCAAAAATGGCTTACATCAAGATATGCCTGAAGGCTTACATCCAAGCGCTGCCCGAAGGCTTACATCCAAGCACTGCCCGAAGGCTTACATCCAAGCGATGCCCGCAGACTTACATCCAAGTGATGCCCGAAGGCTTACAACCAAGTGATGCCCGAAGGCTTACTACCAAGCGATGCCTGAAGGCTTACATCAAAGCAATGCCCAAAGGCTTACATCAAAGCGATGCCCAAAGGCTTACATCCAAGCGATGCTCGAAGGCTAACAAGTGAGACACGCAGTAGATATTACAATTCTAAAGTAGGTCTCAAATGGCTATAACAGAGATACACAAAGGCACTAGTG
>JAULKM010101887.1:0-10014 GCA_032355605.1 Rubia tinctorum | reverse complement strand
TCCCATTAATGACATTAAGTATGAAGAATTAACAAGTTTGGTAACACTTATAAACACTACACTGTGTGTAAGCATTGAACCAATTCATGCATTTACACAAGATTAGTCAAGAACGTTCAACGTTCATAGACTTCTCCCAATTGCTACACAAAACAAACATGACAAAGAATTCGACATTATCACATTCATCTAGCATTTATCAAAACATCAACACTATTAGAAGTTCTAATTCATGCTCTTGGATTACATATCAAAAGAGAGGAAATTAGCTACTTTCTCCTAACCCTAACAAGCAATCATACAAGCATTTCATACACTCAAACTTCCAACACCACTAATGTATTCAACAACCAAATTCAAAGCACAATAAATACACCATAGAAAATCATTAAATAGCTCACATACAGTTCTCAATACATGGGCTAAAAAGCCTTAATCAATTACTCTCAAGACTAAGTTTAGCTACTAGAATTCATACTAAAAAACAATAGCAATTCAAACATAAAATCAAGATGAAACAAAAATGAAAATGACACCAAACTAGGGTTTTTAGAGCTGCAAGTTGGGAAGAAGAAGAAGGTCCAAAAAGAGAATAAAAGTGTGCTATTTATAGTACAAGAAGAAGGATAAGGGGTTCTGGCCACCCGTTGGTCGCGACTCGCGAACAAGATCAAACCTCCCAAACTTGAACCTTACTTGTCCTTGAGTAAGAAAAGATTCAAGCAAGCAAAGAAATTCATGCATCTCTACCCTAATATTAATATACCCCAATCAAAATCTCACAAAAACTCTCAATATTATAAGTCTTAAAATCAAGCTCAAATGAGAATTCACACACAACCCCCATTTCTAATTCTACCTAATCATTTTGCCTATCAATTCACTAATTGCCATGAAAATATCTTAAACTCTTGAATTGATAATCCCAAAATACAGTGGTATCAAGTGAAATTAAAACTATGTCAAATGTTCAAATACAACTTCACTCCATACCAATATATCAACCTAAAAATAAAGTATACCAAGAATCAAGAATTTCATACCTTATTTCATTTTTCCCGCTAAATTACCCAAAACCAAGAAGGCCTATGATGCTAGGCTACCCGATCTATCCATGTTTCAGCGGCAACCTTATGACTCCAACGCCGGTAAATGAGTAAATTGTAACACATATTTTTTTTCTCTCTTTCTCTCATTTTGATTAGGAGCCCTTTAGGATTTTCATCCTAACCACACATTATGTTTCTTTGGATCACTCTTTTTTAGTGGTGTTTTATTCTTTCGCACTACCGCCACATGATTTTCTTGCTTTGCAATGCGCCTTCACAATGGTAATCAAGCCAACACACTTACTATTTCATTCTAATTTCTTAAAGAAGGCTACAATTTTATATTAATTTAATAGAGATGTTATAGATTAAATTTATACTTCCCTCGTCTCAGATGAAAATGGATTTCATAAAAAGTGAGGTGTACAAAAGAAATTTGAAGGCAAAATTTCAAGAAATAGTGAAGATATTGAACAGGAACGAGTGTTCATACATTGCGGTGGATACTGAATTTTCGGGGATGGCGTTCAAATCCCTGAAGTCATACTACGAAATGAGTGCTCAAGAAAACTAAAAAAATATGTGGGAGAACGCTAACAACCTGAATCTCATCCAGTTGGGCCTCTCCGTGTCTCATCTCAACAAAAAATCAACGACGATGGCGTGGGAGATCAATTTTGAAGACTTCGACTTTTAGAAAGACCACTGTGACTCCACATTGATCGATTAACCAAAGAGCGCTGGTGTGGATTTCGTGAAAAATGGATAAGATGGAATTTATGGGGAGGATTTTTCTAAGGAATTTGAGGGTTTCTAGTTGAGCTGTCTGAATTTGAAGTGAGTGTTTTTCCAGTATATGTATGAATTTGGGTATCTGATCAAGATTTTTTCATGAAAACCCCTGCCCGAGAGTGCGATCGAGCTCATGTGACTAGTGTTTGATTCGTTACAACACTGCGCTGTTTCTTGGAGGTATTTGATTCTTTGCAACATATGCATCCGACACTGTAAGCGCAAATGTGGGAATGTTGGAACTGTCAATTCCACAACTTCATAAGTCAATGCAGTTTAAGAAGAAGTATCTTTTTTATGTCTAACATGAATCATATGACCTACAAAATCCCCTTTATTTAGATGCTAACAAGTACAATTGAAGAAGGATTGGAAGAAAAATAAAGAAACTAATTGTTGTCTTCGATGCTAATAGCCGCATCGCACAGTTTGTTCACTTTGCACCGCCCCATCATATTGGTAATCAAGCCAACACATCTATTATTTTAGTTCTAATTTCTTAAATATTTCTAAAATTTTATATTAATTTTAGTTATTTAATATAGACGTTATAAACAAAATTTATAATATTTGTAATATTAAATTATATTTACATGATATTAAATAATGTTTTAGTAAAAAATAATATGAACAAGTTTGTCCTTTCATTTTATATTTGGTAATAGAAGAATCAAACACCTTGCATTGGGAGTATTTGCAACTATTATATACTAACTAGTTAGTCATATTTGTACGATTAATGTGATTTTATTTAATTTATCTGATTTAATCTTCATATTTGGTAAGTGTACATTTTTTTCGTAGCATGTGTCAAATTTTGTTTGATTCTTAATATGATTTAATACAATATTTAGTTTTTCTATGCATAGAACTGAATTGTAGAATTTGTTATCATCATACCTCATATGCCGATCAAGCATATGACTTTATAACTAATTTAATCTTTAGATTAAAGAGTGGAGACATTTTAATCACTTATTTTGTTGATTGGAAAACGTGGTTTTCTGCGTCTGCCTGTACTTCGGATAATTATGACCATTAGCGGTGGCTGATATGGACCTAGTTTTTAATTGTTGTTCAGCGGCAATAGGTACTCAAATTGAAAAACGTTTCTTTTGATTTTTTTTAATAAAAAAATTGGATGTCTAACATGAATTATATGACCTAAAATGAATCCCCTATGATTACAATCTAACAAGTGCAATCGAAGAAGGATTAGAAGAAAGATAAAGAAACTAATTGTTGTTAACAATGATTGCAACCGCACCGTACATTTTGTTCGCTTTGCAACACCACCACAAGATCTGTTCACTTCGCATTCCTGCCGCACGGTTTGCTTGCTTTGCACAGCGCCATCAGATATGTAATCAAGCCAATAATTTATTATTTTAGTACTAATTTATTACAGAATGATAATTTTTTTATTAATTCTACTTATTTAATATCGTTGTTATTAATTAAATTTATATTATTTATAATATAAAATAATATTTTATAAGGTAAGTAAAAAAATTTAGTAAAAAATTAATATGAACAATTGCGTCCTTCAAATTTATTTTGGGTATTAGAAGAAGCAAATCCCTTGCATTGGTTTTTTATTAGGATTAGGGGTAAATACCAAATAACACAATGTTGTTGCGTGTGTATCGAAATAACCCTATATTCTTTAATACTAAACCCTGTGTTTTTGTTGGATGGTTCTATTATAACCGACGTACACATGACTAGTGAATTCAAATTGAAAAGCGTTGCTTTTCTTCTTATTTTTTTTAAAAACTTTTTGATGTCTATAATGCATCATATGACCCAAAAAGAATCCTCTTTATCATCATGTACAATTACAATTACAATTACAATTAAATAAGGATTAGAAGAAAGATGAAAAAAACTAATTCTTGTCATCATGTACGCAGCCGCACTGCAAGTTTTGTTCGCTTTGCACCACCAGTGCACGATTTGTTTGCTTCACACCGCCGCCGCACGGTTCGCTTTGCACCACCGCTGTCGAATTGGTAATTAAGCCAACACATTTATTATCTAGTTTAAAATTTTAAATTATATTAAAATTATATATTAGTTTTAGTTATTTAATAAAGATGTTATAAATTAAATTTATATTATTTATAATAATAAGTATTGTAAATTATATTTCACAGGGTAAGTAATAATGGTTAAGAAATTTGAAGACAGGATTTCAAGAAATGGTGAAGGTGTTGAATAGGAACAAGTGTTCGTACATTGTGGTGGATATTGAGTTCCCTGGTACGGTGTTCAAATCATCGAAGAGGTACTTTGAAATAAGCACTCAAGAAAACTACGGCAATATGCAAGAGAACGTCAACAATATGAATCTCATCTAGTTAGGCCTCTCGGTGGGCAATAATCACAAGGAATCAATGATAATGGTGTGGGAGTTCAATTTCAAAGACTTCATATTTTAGAAGGACGACTGCAACCCCACATCGATCAGGATGCTAAAGATTCACGGTGTGAAGTTTGTGTGAAATTGGGAAGAAGGAATTTGTGGGGAGAAATTTTGTGAGGAATTTAAGGGTTTCTCGTTGAGCTCTCTAAATTTGAGTTGGTGTTTTTCCACTGTAGGTATGATCTTGGGTTATTTGTTAAAGATTTTGTCCCAAAAACCCCTCCCGAAGAGCGCAGACAAGCTCATGTGACTGGTGCAAATGTACCTTGGAAAACACATCTATGAGTGGGGGTAAACAAGATAGCGCAGAATCTGGAGGTGGAAAGAGTGGGAGGAGAAAGCCATCAAGCCAAATCCGACGGTGTTTAATTCTTTACAACTGAGGCATCCGACACTAGCATCGCAAATGTGGGAGTTTTGGAACTATCAACTGTGTACCTTTTATATGTCGATGTATCTCAAGAGTAAGTATCTTTATGATCCTTGTCATATAGTTCTTTATCATATTAAGTAAAATAAATTATATTTTACATGATATTAAATAAAGTTTTAGTAAAAAAATAATATGAACAAGTTTGTCTTTCCATTTTATATTTGGTATTAGAAGAAGCAAATGCCTTACATTGGAACTATTTGCAACTATCACTACTGGAAAATAGGTACATAGGCACAGATATGTCAGTGTTGGGAGAGAAATACAGGTGC
Source organism: Rubia tinctorum (assembly GCA_032355605.1). Classification (NCBI taxonomy): domain Eukaryota; kingdom Viridiplantae; phylum Streptophyta; class Magnoliopsida; order Gentianales; family Rubiaceae; genus Rubia; species Rubia tinctorum. The sequence goes on along the minus strand of JAULKM010101887.1, from coordinate 5,043 downwards.
TAGGAATTTTATAGGCACCGGTAATATGTTAAATGAACCAAAATACCGGTGCCTATGAATAAATCCAACACCGGTACACTGAATACCGGTGCCTATGAATAGATTCAGCACTGGTACGCTAAATACCACTGCTAGATACTGGTGCTTTTGAAGAAAATTGTCTTAGTTTAATATATTCCAACACCGGTTTTGGATGAATGACATATACGGTGCTAATGCTGGTGCTTATGACCAGAATAGTAATTTTAGCGAGTAAAATTTTGGTGGTCAAGTATCCAACACCGGTATGTTGACTAATGGCATAGGTAATACTACCGGTGCTCGATACATAGTTTTTGTTTTTTAAAAAGGGTTCATGGTATGATTAACTCTTGAAAATGGGTTTATGGTATAAGTTACTCAAGAACATTTACTAGCGCTCTCCAACATTTCACAAAAAATATAATTTATTTTATATTTATATATTTAGGCAAGAATAATATTAAAAAATGCATTTTGGAGCAATGGATAATGTGGTAGTACAATTTTGGGCCATAGTGTAATTTTCCAAGACTATGTAGAAGTGATCAATGTTGACTTTCGAGACCCTTCCGCTCACCTATACATGCCCAAATCGCAATTTCACACTCGTATACTATTGAATTGCGTTTTGTTGTCGCCCATTTCGTGATTCGACAACTCAACTTTCTTGGAGGGACCTAAGTGCAAAAAGTAAAAACTTTACTCGCAACTTCAAATTGAAATCCACTCGAATGTGATGCTACCCTATACACCCCATTGTATTTTTCAAGTCCGTAATGAAATATTTATCAACAATCGGGCACAATAACATATCCATAATTCTTTCCAATTTCCCTTTCTTACTTCTAGTTAATCAACTCTACGTTACTCTAGAACATGTACTAGCACTTTTCAAAATTTCATCAAAAAATAATTTATTTTCTATTTCTATATTTACGCAAGAATAATAAAAATCGTGTATTTTGGTGAGAAGGAAATTATCGTAACAAATTTTTGGGCCATAGCATAATTTTTCATAAATATATTTGAGGCTCTTCCGTTCACCCACTGTACCTAGAATTTCAAAGACGCAATCGTCTCTAATTTAATTGCGTTTTGGTGTCTTCAATTTTGAGATCAACTACCTCCAAATTTCTTCAATGGACCTAATAGTAAAATTTAAAAAATTAACCTAGATATCAAATAATACTAGCACATGCATTGTTTTCATTCATACCGGTGCTAAGTTATGGCGGAAAAATGAATTTCCTGAATTTTCATTCATAATTTTAAAGGGATTGTTTAAAATTTTGAAATATTGAACTTAGCACCGGTATGAGTTACTTAGGCACCGATATTAGTACCGGTGCTACATACCTAGAAATTTCCCCCCATGTTTGCTCTTGAGTCCAAAAATAATAAATGTACCCCACTTAAAGCAGCTTCATATACATGGCACCGGTATGAGCCATTTTGGCACTGGTTTTTGTATCGGTGCTCCATGCATAGAAAAAATTCACAGTTTTGCTCTCGGGTTCATGTTTTATTTTAAAAAAGTACTGTAAAGCAGCCTTAAGCTGCTGCTTTTCATAAACATAGCACCGATATGAGCCATTTTGGAACTTATTTTTGTATCGGTTCTCCATACTTAAAAAAATCTCAGATTTACTCTCGGGTTCATGTTTTTTTAAATAAAAAAATCCATGTAAAGTACTGGTGCAAGGTACTTAAAAAGCACTGGTATCAGCCATTTTGGGCACCAGTTTTTTTGTACAGGTACCGGTGCAAGGTACTTAAAAAAGGAGCCCACTTTGGTTTAATCTGAACCATTGATTTCTTTTGTTGATTGAATCTCAACCATTAAATCTTTGTCTATATTAACTAAATCTTAAACCCTAAATCTAACCCACCCTCGTTTCCTCTACCTCCTCTCCATCCTCTCCCTCTCCCTCCTCAACTACCTCTCCATCACCACCACCGCCTAGCCCCACTTTGAAGGCTTTGACGCTGCCGACGACCCCCTCTACGCATCCCCTTGGTGCACCATCCCTGACGCTATCTCTCGGACCAACCCCGACTCCATCTCGCCGAGCTCCACCAAAATTGTTGGGTTCAGCTCAAATATATGCCCCCAGCTCTCAGCGCTACCACCGCGTCGCGCCTCAGCCTTTGCTTCCGACCCCACCTTCAAGGTTCTGGTTCTTTGATGTTATCCAGGGTTTATGGAGATTAGGTTTTAGTGTTTATGATAATTAATGTTGTCAATCTATGTTTATGTCTAGTTTGTTTCATGAATTGTGGGTTGTTAGGTATTTTCAAATTTATGCAATGAATTTCAAAGCTGTGGTTATGAATTTTCTAGTTTTCTTACATGAAATTCTGGTTATTTTGCGTTTTGTTAATCCTATCGTTCTTCATGAATGTCTAGGTTTCATATTCCGGAAGGTGACATTATTCTCACCGGCTAGATTTTATTGATTGATCACCTATTTACTAGCACAGGTACAAACGATAATAGGCACCAGTATTTCGACCGGTACCTAAGTTGGAAGGTGCTGGAATGTAGATTTTTAGCATCGTTAGTGTACACCAGTGCTAGAATATGAATTTTGGCACCAGTATACACTACCAGTGCCTTTGTAACTATGTGTCACCACCACTATACTTAAGCACCGTTAGTCTAGGGGCCCTAAATAACGGTGCCTATGTACCAAAAAACCGGTGCTATAGGGGGATTCCTGCAATAGTGTACTATATATTTACTAGTTAGTCATTTGTTGTGCGATTAACATGATTTTCTTTAATTCATCGAATTTCATCTTCATATTTGGAAACTGTACATTTTTCCCATAGCATATATAGAATTTGATTAATTATTAATATGATTTAATACAATATTTAGTTTTTTATGCATAAAACTAAATTGAAAATTAGAATTTGGTATTATCATTATGAGCCAATCATGCATATGAGTTTATAAATACTTTAATCCTTTTGATCCATTTTAATCCCTTACTTTGTTGATTGGAAATGTGGTTTTCTGTGTGTCTGCCTGTACCCAGATATTTATAACAGTTAGTGGTGGTTTATACATGCCTAGTTTTGAATTGTTGTTCAATTGAAATAGGTACTCAAACTAAAAAACTTTTTTTAAATTTTTTTTTAAAATTTTTGATGTCTAACATAAATCATATGACCTAGAAAGAATCCCCTATGTTTAGATGCTAACATGTATAATTACATAAATAAGGATTAGAAGAAAGATAAAGAAATTAATTCTTATCTTCGATGCTCGCAGCCGTATCGCACGTTTTGTTTGCTTTACCCCGCCACCGCACAATTTTTTGGCTTTGCATAGTTGCAGTACAATTTTCTTGATTTGCACGGTGCCATTAGATTCGTAACCAAGGCAACACACTTGTCATTTCAGTTATAATTTCTTTAAAAAATGCTAAAATTTAAAATTATTTTTAGTTATTTAACATAGATGTTGTCAATTAGATGTTCTTAAAGATTTCTATAATTTATTAATGTACCTTGGAAGACATATCTTCTAAGTGAAGGTGACTAAGACATGCCACAGGGAAGTCCAAAGGTCAGGCTCTCTGGTTAATAAAAAAACCAAAGAGGTAAGTCTTTTAAATCATATTCAAATACACAGTCAAGGCTACCATAGGATCCTTTCTGGTATTCTTGATAAATCATATCAAGAATTAAACCAAATTATATACATGCTAAGGAAAAAAATGTATATCTACCAAATATGAAGATGAAATCAGATAAATTAAATAAAAAAATGCACAAAAAATGACTAACTAGTAAATATATATAAATAGAAAATAGTTCCAATGCAAGGCAATTGCTTCTTCTCATACCAAATATAAAATGGAAGGAAAAACTTGTTCATATTAATTTTTTACTAAAATTATATTGCTTAACCTGCAAAATATAATTTAACATTATAAATATTATAAATTTAGTTTATAGCATCTTTATTAAATAACTAAAATTAATATAAAATGTTAGCAACCTTTAACAAATTAAAACTAAATTTATAATTGTGTTGGCTTGATTACCAATGTGATGGCAAGGTGCGAAGTGAACAATTCGTGCGGTGGCGGTGCGAAGCGAACAATTCGTGCGGTGGCGGTGCGAAGCGAACAATTCGTGCGGTGGCGGTGCAAAGCGAACAAACCGTGCAATGCGATTGCGAGCATCGAAGACAATAATTAGTTTCTTTATTTTCTTCTAATCCTTCTTCAATTATACTTGTTAGCATCTCACATAGGGGCTTTTTAGGTCATATGATTCATGTTAGACATCGAAATGATAGTTCCTCTAAGCTGCATCGGCTTATGCAAGCTATGGAATTGATAGCTCCAAAATTCCCACATTTGCGCTGCCAATGTCAGATGCCTATGTTGTAAAGAATCAAACATTGCCAAGAAACATCGCAGTGTTGTAAAGAATCAAACACCAGTCGCATGAGCTCGTCCACACTCTTAGGCAGGAGTTTTTGGGATAGAATCTTGATCAGATACCCGAGATTATATGTACAATGGAAAAACAACCATGTCAAATTCAGATATCTTAACAAGAAACCCTTGAATTCCTCGAAAAAAATCCTCCCCATAAATTACTTTTTCCCAATTTTGCACAAAACCCACACAGTGGCTCTTTGGTAACCCGATTGATGTGGGGTCGTAATGATCTTTCTCAAAGTCGAAGTCCTTGAAATTTAACTCCCATACCATCATCGTTGATTTGGTTTGGCAATCACACACGGGAGAGGCCCATCTGGTTGAGATTCAGATTGTTGATGTTTTCCCACATATTGTTTTAGTTTTCTTGAGCGCTTATTTCGTAGTACGCTTCAGAGATTTGAACATCGTCCTGGGAAACTTTGTATCCACCGTAATGTATGAACACTCGTTCCTACGCAACACCTTCTGATGTAGATCAAGGGACGACTACCACCATAAATGAAGACATTCCACGTCTTGATCAAACATTCAAGGGTTATGTTCGTGATCCTCTAAGCAA
>JAULKM010101886.1:0-10014 GCA_032355605.1 Rubia tinctorum | reverse complement strand
ATGCACTCGAGCTTCCTTTTGAAGGAATAATTGATTACCACAATCGTTAATACAATTTGTAATCTAAGCCACCGCGCAACGCGCGGTGTTACCATACTAGTTTCAATGAACTCATGAGTTTGTTTTTTTTAAGCGCATACATTGTTTTATTGGTGATGTGCAAATTATGTGCCGGATTAATATATTAATGATTTTTAGGTAAATAATGAAATTAATAATTTAATCAATAGTTGATGATTTCCGTTAAACACATGATGTGTGATTGTCAGTTAAAAATTAAAATAAACTTTTGCCATATTTTGTTGTTTGAAGTTAAATATTTTTCTTCAACAATGACGTGCAAATTTAAATTTATTAATAATTTCATACTCCAACAGTCTCAACTCAAATTGCACATTATTCTCTATAAAATTGTGACCGTATATTTAAATAGATTTATGAGTAAACAATATTATCGTGTGTAATATTATTGAAGTCGTCCTAACAATTAGTTTTTAAATATCAATTTTTTATTTACCGTTATTATACGTAGTTAAACATATTAACGATCAAACATATTTTTTGAACAGTATGATAATAATTGGTACCTAATTTGAACTGAGACGGAAGGGAGTATAAAAGATTGAAAAAAAACTACTTCCTCTGTCCCAAATTAAATGACATGTTTACTTTTATACCCATCTTTTAGAAAAGATTTTATGGCAAGGAATAATTGTAGAAAAAGTAAGTATATTTTGGGAAAGTAGCGGATCCAGTGTAAAAGTTGTTAAATTTAAAGAGGACATTGTGAGAATTTAACATATTTGTGTTATTTTAGATAATTTTTAAAGTATGTATTTTAATTGAGACGAACAAAATTAGAAAATACGTCATTCTTCGAGAAAGTATTGCGTTTGTTTATCTTCAGATGAAATAGAATGAGAATAGTACTTCCTCCGTTCCAACAAAAATGACATAATTTGACTTTTGAAGTCAACAAAAATTATGTCATTTTGAAGTCAACAAAAATGGCATAATTTTTTTAATACGTGTGTCCAAAATTTCGAGATGATTTTATAAAAGAAAGGAAAATGGTGAGTACGATATTTGTATTGGCACATAGTTGAGTTGATTTGACATCCTTCCGTGTACATAGTCAGGTAGCTTCGACATACTTTCATCATTGGTTATGTGCAACTGTACAAGTAGCTTCTCAAGTTTAAAATAAAGTGAAAATGACAACTTAGATACTCCATCTGAATGACTATCTTTCCTTTTTTATGTTGTTTTTTTTTATTGACTTCTTCTTTTTTTGCAAATTTGAGATTATTTTCATTCACCCATTTTATTTTTACTTTTCCAATACAATCTTCACATCTAATTTTATTTTTTCTTAAAAATTGTGTCATCTTACAAGAGGTCAATCTCTTAAAACCAGAGGGGTTGACTCAATATTTACTCATTTAAATAGACTAATAATGTGTGGGAATCATTTAAAAATATTTAATAACATCGTGGATGCCTTTTATAAATAATTAATAAAATGAATAAAACCTATAATTTCATTTAAAATGGGATCCAAAAACTGTCATTTTCCCTTAAAAAGAAAAGAAAGGAAGTATTCCCTAAGGTTTTTAATTTTGCTTTTCTTCTGTCCCGATTAAAGGTTTCAATTTCTTATTTTGACTAAAAATTTGGCTAGATTATTCTAATCTCCAATTTTTACTGTCACATCAACATGCATAAATACTCGTTCAAAAATGTTAAAAAAATCTTACAGTGGGATGGAGGGAATACAACTTAATGCAAAGTAACAACATTTTTCTTTTGTTTTTTAATAATATATGTTTCTTGATGTATGTCACACTTTCGTTTTTGAATTATTATTTTTATATTGGCACACATTTTATTTTTGACAATTTTTTGTTAATTTCAACAACAATTCTACAATTTACTTTCTAAATTTTATTGCATCCACTCATTTCAATCACTTTAAACCTTAATTCAAGCATTTAAACATATTGTGTCATAGGTACATAATCGGAGAGAGTATAAAGTGATTGTCTTTCCGTGTATCGAGTGAGTTCCATCTCTCACTTGACCCTCCCTATCCAAACACCCAGTGGCGGAACTAGGGGGGCGAGCCAATGCGCCCCCAAGCTCCGGTGATGCTTCCCTAACAAACAGTAGCCGCCCCTCCTCCGCCCCCCAAACCTCCGCCCCTCCTCCGCCCCTCCTCAACTTTTCCTCTGGTTCCGCCACTACAAACACCAATTTATATATTATTTTTATTTCTCCTTCCTGTCTTCTTTCTCATATCTTACTCTTCACACACTTTATCTCTTACCTAGCCGGCCAAATTAAATTTTATGTAATAATATTCTTAATATATCATAAATAAGGTGCAAAAATGATCCTATAAGATTGAGAAAATGCAAAAATGACCTTGAAAAATATAAAAAAGCAGAAGTAACCTTATCTTTTCGACAAAACATAAAAATGCAAACTAGAGCTATCGTAACACCTTCCTTGCAACACTTATTTAAAATGTTACAATAGCTTATAAAGTGTTAATTAAACCTTTGAAAAGTATTACATGTTACCTAAATTTTAAAAAGTGTTATGTTGGATCTAATGCAATAGCACCTAAGGTAATACTTGTAAAAATATTACACTAGGTTCAAAGTGTTACAATAGCACCTAAAGTAACACTTTTACAAATATTACCTTAGGTGATGTTGCATTAGATCTAACGTAACACTTTTTAAAATTTAGGCAACACTTTTCAATATTTATGTAATACTTGTCAAATGTTTAGGTAACATTTTATATTCTATTGTAATATTTTTAATAAGTGTAGAAAAGAAAGTATTACATTAGCCTTATTTTCTAGTAGTGATACCTTTTAAAAATGAAAAAAAATTAATTTTACTTAAAAATGGATAGCAAAAATGTCATTGTCTCTTAAAAGATAAGAAAGAAGTACTCCCACCGTCCATACGTAAGATTTCTACTTTTCATTAACATTTGTCTCAATTAAAGGTTTTTATTTCTTACTTTGACTTAAATTTTCCTTGATCATTCTAATATACCATTTTTCGTTCCACATCAATATGCATAAATGCTCGTACAAAAATGTTGTGGGAACCTTACGGTGGGACTGAGTGAGTACAAATTAATGCAAAGTAACGGTTTTTTTCTTTTGTTTTAAAATTCTACATATGTTTCTCAATATATGTTACACTTTCGATTTCGTATTGTTTCTTTTATATTGACACACATTTTATTGTTGGCAAAATTTTATTAATTTCAACCACTCATACTACCTTTTATTTTCACTCATTTAATTGCATACCAAACTATCAAAAAGTTAGGTGATGTTCGAAGATTTTAGACAAATACAAGGTCATACTCCGCGGAACTTCATCAAAATCCAAATGCTGGTGCGTGAAGGTATTTGCCTGCCGAAATTAATACTTCTTCCTGTGATTCGATTCTAATATTATAATTCCTGTTTTGATCGTCACAATCTATTTTATGGTGTTAAATCTGTCCAGAAGCACAACCAACCTACTGTGTAATCTAGTTGAGGATCTTAGCATGAATGCACAAAGTGCATACTCCTTAATTGTGTATTGCACTACTGTCAAAGAACACGAACAAATAATTTCTTTAGTTCATTCTTCTATAGTAATTGATAGACTTCAAAGGGGACGATGGTGATTAATTGAGAAGGTCAACGCGAAGCCAGAGAATTGAATTGAGCCGATCAAGGTAACAGTGGTGCTCGAATCTATTAAGAAAACGAAAGAGGGAGAAGACGACCGGCTCGACTGGCTTGGTTTGTTAACTAAGGAGAGAATGAGACTGTGGTTTATTACTTAAAACAACACAGTTTCGGATGTTGGCATAGCGCGACATAGAGTTGTCGGCACAATAGATCCGGATTCCTTTATTTAGGTTTAGGACTGTATTACAATAGATGAGTTTGATTAGAATTTCATGTTATCTTAATTGAGTAGGAATAGATTTTTGATTTTTTTTAATATTCTTTTGTATCTATATATCAATAATACACACAACCCTAATAATTTAGGGTTTTTATTTTACACGATATTAGAGTCTCCTAATTTTGAGCCCTCATCATTCCCCCTCTTTTCTTCTTTTCTATCAAAAATATATATTCCTCCACCACAATTGTGGCTAATTTCCAGCTTATATCTGACCAATTTTTGGTTTCCAACTCATGTTCTTACCGGTGATCGCCATTTAAGGTTATTAATGGCCAAGTTCCAATATACACCAACTTCCATGCATTTGACTATCATGTGTACCCTTCTCTTCGTCTGTATGCTGCTCACAAACTTGCTTCTAGCAGTTTTTCATGTATCTCTCTTGGGTACATCTCCCAGTGAAAGGATATCGGTGTTTAGATCCTACGTCTCAAGGATTTATGTCACCAGACATGCTCAATTTGTCGATACTTTTTTTTCATGTGCCAGTGGTTCTACTTCAGTATCTCTATTCTCTCTAGATGTCTTTACTTTTTTTGGATCATGGTGATTTATTGTCTGCCTCTACACACGTACATGCCCCTGTTGATAATCATGCTTTTTCCAACATGGCATCTCTCTCACAGCACCGTCTTGTTTTATATGTTCATCTGATCCGACGACACTTGTCTTGTCGACCATTCCACCGCTCATTGTTCCTGAACCTCTAGTTGATTCTTCTTCCTCTGGCTCCTCTTCTCCAGCTTCATTTCCATCAAGATCTCCTCCGTCACTTTCTCGATCTTATCACATATCACTCGGACTTTGGATGGTTCCCGACGACATCAAAAAAATTCTAATTATGTTGTTATTGGATTTCATGTTGCTTTTCTTGCTCAGACAGGGCCTAGTGATTATCATTCTTCTTTTCGTTATACTCATTGGGTGGTTGCTATGGATGAAGAGATGGTTTCTCCTTGTCATTAGCATACTGGGATTTAAGGCCTCATCATCCCAACGTCAGTGTGATTTGATCGAAGTGGGTTTATCATCTCAACTATCGGCTAGATGGTACTGTTGATCGTCAAAAAGTACGCCATGTTGCTTGGGGTTTTTCTCAGGTTCCTAATTTTAACTTTGATCACACTTTAGCCCTATGGTTAAGGCCTCAACGACACATACTGTCTTTGTCATTCCCACTATGCGAAATTGGTCCCTTCACCAGCTTGATGTCAAGAATACTTTTCTCAGTGGTGTTCTTAAAACTCCAGTCCATATGGCGCAAATTGTGGGCTACAAGGATCCGTTTTGACTGGATCGTGTTTGTTGCTTGCGAAAAGCCATTTATGGTATTATACAAGCCACTTGAGCTTGGTTCCAGCGGTTTAGCTCCTATCTTTGTGATCTCGGTTTTCTCCAAAGCTCAACTGGCACTTCCTTGTTTACATTTTCTCGAGGAATGAACCGGCTATATCTGTTGGTTTATGTTAATAATACTATATTTAAAGGAAATGAATCTATGGTCATTCGTCGGTTTATTCATCATACTGATCAGAAGTTCTCCATCAAGAATTTAGGGTCGTTGCACTATTTTCTTTGTCTTGATGTTTTTCTACTTTGACGGTTCTCTTCTAGGGGCAGGTAAATTAGGCATGTGATATTCTTTGACGAGCCGGTATGACTAATGCAGTTCTGGTGTCCACACCTTTTGTCCTATGGTCTCAGTTTCACAACACATCAAGTGACCATTTTTTAATGCCACCCGTTATCATTCATTGGTTGGTGTTTTATAGTATCTCACTGTTACACGTGTATATTTGGATTTTGCAATCAACTCGGTCAGTTAGTTTCTTCAGGATCGCATGATGATTATTTTGCAGCTGCTACTCGTATCCTTCATTATGTTGATGGTACTCTTCACTATGATTTCACTTTTTAGTCTGCATGCTCTTTCGAAGTTCTAGATTACTGTGGTGCTAAATGGGATCGGTAAGTAGAGATTCGTCTCTCTACCCATGACTATTTTGTGTTTCTTGGTGGTAATTTTTAATTCTGGATTGCCAAGAAATAGCTTATGGTCTCTCGCTCCAGTTCTGGGTCTGAGTATCGTGCTTTGGCCAACACTACTGCTGAGGTTGTTCAACCTTTGCATTAGCTAAAAGATCTTTGTTTTTCGCTTGCTGGTCTGCCTCGCTTTCTTTGTGATAACAATAGTACAATTTTTCTCACTCGTATTTTGTTGCTCACAAGTGGACAAACCATATTGAGATTGACTATCACTTCATCTGGGAATTGGTTTCTTCTGGCAAGATACGTTTAAGTCATCTAGTTCGTTTCAGGTTGCTAATATATTCACCAATGGACTTCCTCGTCCCTTGTTTGAGTTCTTCCATTCCAAGCCTTTCATTTGGGTTCATTCGACGCTTCGCTAGAGGAGGGGTGTTACAGTAGATTAGTTTGGTTAGAATTTTATGTTGTCGTAGTTGAGTTGGAATAGATTGTTACCCCCTACTATATTCTTTTGTATCTCTCTATATATATATATATCAATAATACACACATTCCGAATGATTCAGGGTTTCCACTTTACAGGTTGTATATGAAACGAGTTGAGTTCAAACAACCCTTAGTTCGAGCTCGAGCCAGGCTCAATTAAAATATATCAACCTCGGCTCAAGCTCGAGCGAGCCTGTAAAATCTTGGCTTGAGTTTGAGTTCAAGTTTGAGCCATGAATATATATATATATATATTTGTAATATAATTTTTATTTTTTTATACATTATAATATATATTTATTAAAAATATATTAATTAAATATTATGTTGACTCGATAAGCTCGACGTGCTTAATGAGCGGTACTAGTTGAACTCGACCTTGACTCAAACTCAGTCAAACTCGAGTTTGAGTCAAGTTTTGACCGAACTGCTTGCGAACTGCTCGTGAATAGGTCGGCTCATTTACCCCTCCATTTAGGATTGACTAACTTAGAAAGTGTGCAGTTACACCTGAAATGATAGAGTGTTAGAATAGAACATTCTATTAATTAGATAAGTGTTTACATGGTCCATTTTATACGTGATATTAGAACAATGATTGTATCCTACCCTTCCCTCTCTTCCAAAACATTATCTCTCTCCCAAAACCCTATTCGATCAACTTCCTCCCTCTCTGTCTTTTTCCACACGACCGCCACTACCCCTTCTCCCTATTCAATCAACGATGGTCGAATTTAATGATTTTTAACTGCTCTTGAAACTGATTATATAAGGATTTTAGTGCATCTATTCTTAATCTTATACATTCTCTAAATAATACAAAGTCTAATCTAAAGGGAATTCATTTCTACGTGGAGTAGTATATTTCAAAATTAAATAATTATAAACACATTATATTTCTTGTGTAGCATAACAAGATTTCTATTTCAATAAAGGTTTTATAAAATTACAATTGTATTAATGATACTTTGTAAATAATTTGATTATATTCCTTTCCAATTAGATTTAGGTAAATATGCTTTGAATATATCCTTTTCCTTTTCCATATATGATTAGTTAATTACCTTTTCCTTTTCCTGTTGGCCTTTGGTCTCTTGTACTTGCCCTATCGACAGGGGCCTTCTATGATGAATACAATCACCTGATTATATTTTACATGGTATCAGAGCTAAAATTTTGAAAACTATTAAAATACTAAAAACACCAATAATCATCTTCATTTCTGCTTCCGCCGACCAATGTCTGACGGTGATTTACCCATTATGACCGACTCCGAGCAAGCAGTCGCCGCCACAGCAAAGGCCGCCAATGATGTCGTCGCCACTCAAGCCATCGTCGATCTCGCTTTTGCAAACCTCCACGTCGCTGTTGATCGACTCTGGGCTGAAACCAATGCTACCAGAAAGCTCAGTGCCTCCTTCAACGCTCATGTGCAATTACCTACATATACTTTTTTTCTTCATGCTTCGGATATCTCGACTTTACTTATTTATTTGGTTATCTTGAAAGGTGATAATTATCATGAATGGGCTACAGCTCTTCGCCGGGAACGGCAACACCAGCCTGAAAACTTGACCACCGCCATCGTCGACTGAATTTAAACCGACACCGCTGCCCAAGCCACTATTGCTGCCTCTCTAGGTTCTTTGCCTGCCACCCTTGACCATTTGTTTGTGGGACCCAATTTATCAGATGCCCCTTGAAAATTAATTTTAAATCTGATTTCCAAATTAAATACCACTGACAATAAGTCAGGTAAGTCTTCTTTACCTTGGATAATTTATTCTGGCACTTATTATCATATAACTGGTGACGAGGAGATTCATCGTGATATTATTCATGTTGAATTCATTAATGTCATTCTTCCTAATGTAACAATTTCTACTGTTGTTTAGCAAGGCACTTTACGTCTAGAGAATATTATTCTACCACGTGTTTTACTTATTCCTGAATTGCGTTGAAACTTATTATCTTGAGTTAAGTTACTTACTACCCTAAATTTTCTAGCCGTGTTTACCAAAAATATATGCATTTTACAAGACGCCAGCTCAAGCACAGTGATTGACGTGGGTGAACAGTTGGGTGGGGTTTATTAGTTGCGCAAGTTTGAATAATTTTCCTCTTTGACACGCACACTGATAGTTTCTGCTATCTTCATGTCCTCTATTTCCGCTAATTTTTGCATCAGCAATTTGGTTATCCTTCCACTTCTATGATTTATTCTATTTATTTTATCAAAGATAATAATTTAGATTATAATATCATTTCTCCCTGCTCAATCGTCATCAAGCAAAACAATCTAGAGTTAGTTTTTTCTGTTAAGTTTAACTAAAACTACTCATCCTTTTGATTTGGTTCATTGTGATGTTTGGGGACCTAATAATTCCCCCTACACTAGTGGATTTTTTACTTTTTAACCATAGTTGATGCTACTCTCTGGCCGTTTAGGTTCATTTACTTGCGACAAAATCAGAAGTTGCTGTCAAATTCAAGGATTTTTGTGCTCTCATTTTGGGACAGTTTCGGTGCCACGTCTGCAGAGTTCAAATGGATAATGGCACGGAATTTTTACCACTACGATCTTGCTTTGCTGAAACTGGAATTTTATTTGAGACTTCTTATGTTGATAGGTTTCAGCATAATGGTCGTGTTGAACGTAAGCATCGGCATCTTCTCAATGTTGCTCGTTCTCTTTGCTTTCAAGCTCATCTAACTATTGATTTTTGGGCAGAATGTATCTTGACGGCGGCTTACTTGATTAGTTGTATCCTTACAACTTTGCTAGATGGAAAGACTCATTACCCGTTGCTACACAGACGATAACCATTTTTTTCTCTCCTCCAGGTTTCTGGTTGTCTATGCTTTGATTCTCAAGTGCCTCGTCGCCGTGATAAATTTACATCTCGGAATCATCGATGCATTTTTCTGGGTTACTTTTCAGGAAAAAAAGATATGGCATTTTTATGATCTCGACTCTCAAACTTTATTTGATTATCGTGATGTTGTCTTTTATAAAGACCAGTGTCCTTATTCTCAAGTTTCTGATTCAGATCTTGAGCTCTGAACAAAACCTGTGTTTCAGAAATCCAACGATGCATATTTTGCTCTGCTGGACATCACCGTCAAATTTGCCTTCTCCGTTGTGCTTCCTACCGCTGGCACATTTGCATGTCGTCCACTCCCACCTCGCTGATCCCCGATCGACACCATCAGCCGCCTCTCAATCGGCCTCTGCCTCAGTTGCTTCCCATTGCTTCCATCTTGTCTTCAGAGCTGCCACTGCCCGTAGACCTTATCGCTGCAGATCTGGTCACCTCACCTGTCGCCGACCTGCATGTCGCGGCTCATGTTAAGCTCTCGGGCTCAGGCTCCTTTCACATCGAGTTGTTGGCTCCTGCCACCTCAAACGAGATAGTTTATGAATCTGAGTATGAGCTCTCGTTCAGTCCTACTGAACAGAGCTAGCGTGTTTGTCATCCGCCTGCTCATCTTCAAGACTATGTTTGCTCAACTATCTCCAAGAAACCCCCCCCCCCCCCTCACTGCC
>JAULKM010101885.1:0-10014 GCA_032355605.1 Rubia tinctorum | reverse complement strand
CACGTAGAGTGACTTCTTCGTGTGCTTTTTCACTACTTTTAACACTCGATAAAACCTCTTTTTCCTCGTGGACGACCACGACTTGCTACTATCTACTTTCTAGCAGTTAGCCGCAATTAGAGCTATAAATACTATCTTTGAGAGGCATGAAGACGGCCTCCCACCTCAATTTCTTCATCTGAGTCCCTATTAGGATTTGAAGTGTTGGCCTGTGCTTCTGAGTTGGAGATTGGCTTCCATTCCATTTGTGGTTTTTTACTTGCTCTTTCAGGTGAGAGAGATTTGACAGGCTTGATTACATTAGCAGGCTGAGCCGGTTGGACAGTCCTATAAGCTTGAGCAGGCTGAGCCTTTTGAGCATCCCTATCAGCTCGAGTAGTTTGCTTGTTCATTACATTTCTGTCTCTTCCCCTAGGTTGTTGTGATTCCAAATTATTTCTTGAATCCATCCTGCATTCTTTCAGGGAATGACCAATCTTAGCACATATGGGGTAGTAGCTTGGGTGATCCTCATAGACCACAGCATACCATTTACTGTCTGTGTTAGATCCCAACCTAATTCTATTAGGAAATTGACCCATTAGGTTCATTTCAATACATAGACGGATGGTTGAAGGCCTGGTCATGTTTATTGTTGGCGGGTTAGCAAAAATTATCTCTCCTAGCCTAGCTTCTATGTGAGACATAAACTCTGGATGCAAAAAATAAGCAGGAGGGAATTCAATTGTAGCCCATACCGGAACTATGGGTGGTTCCTCGTTGACATCGACGTTCTTTGTCCATTTCAGTACCTTCATCAGCTGGCCTCCAATATTCCAATTCCGCTTGATCCAGCATCTTTGTATGTCCTCTTCCACCTCTAATTTGATGAAGATATGGCGATGGTCAGAGCAGTGATAGTCGGGTCCGATTTGAACCCAATCTTCCTGAACTGATTGCGAATAAAATCAAGGGTCGGACTTCCTTTTGTAAATTTTTAGATGAGATGCTTATTGAAGGGTTCCGATAGTTTTTTGATTTCGTCATCATTAAAGAGGACGGCGATTTCTCCGTTGTATTCTATCACCGGCTATAGTTGGAATTGGGATTTCTGGGTTAAGATAGTTTGTTTCCCGACCATGGAGGCATACGAAGGCAGGCTCTCGCCCAGAGGCGGAGCCGCCATGGAACTGTAGGGTTGTTTTGATCGGAAAGTGGACATTTGGTACCGTTAGTGTTATCATTGTTGGTGTTTCTACCGTTATCGGTGGTTTTAGGTGGCTTTACTACAGTAGTTAGAGAGCGAGATAAATACTGATGAAGATATCGTTAATACATGGTTTTGGTTATTGTAACCATATACACGGAGTACGCACGCACCTAGCCCTTACTAACAAAGCTTGTTCATTTCTAGCAATGGTTCTTTGCCACGTTCGTCCCAGTTATTTTGGTTGTGACAATTTGAATAATTCCTCATCTTCTAAAAATGCAATAACACAATATATGAGTTTCTGTAGATTAAAATTTTTACAGTTTTTGAAAACCTCTAAACAACCTGTAAATGTCCAATCTATCCAAAAAGTTGCAAAAGTTAATGAAAGGGTTCAAGAGGATACTATGTATTTCGAAAGGATTTATAACTAGATGCATTTTTATTTTACACTTTAGTTCATCCTATTCAAAAAAGATCATAAAAATTGCTCAAAATCACCCTAATGCCTTTCGAAATCTTTTAAATATTTTAACTTTCATCCATCTATGGAAAATCTGTCTCAGTTTTTGATGACATTGTTAGTTGATAATTATTTACAATAGCAAAATATAAAGAATCAATAAACATATAAATATCTGGGTTAGAAATTTATATGCGTCATTTATTCTTATAACTTATAAATGACTAATACAATGTGCATATTTTACAAATTTGAGTATTTTAACACAAAAAAAATACAAATATAACTTTATTATTTTGGATATGAGACCATACATTTTATAACATAGATCTAAATTCAAAGTTAAAAATTGAAGTTCTAACTCCCTAATTCATCATAGAATCCCAAATTTTCTTTGAACTAACTTGATTCCAATTGAAAGTTGAATACAGTATGTCTAATGTTTTGTTTCAAATCCAAGACTACAAAGACTTCATAAGCTTCATTTGAAGAAAAAAAAAAGCTAAACACTTTATCCACATAACTCCATCAATAAATAAAGTTATTGAATCTTAAACTAAATTCATTCTCTACTTTTTCTTTCTATTTGACTTATTTATTCCAAGATCATCATTAGATGGATTTGCTAATTTCTTTTATCCTTGAACCTTGTTTCTTGTTTCCATCTGTCTTCCTTCTTTTTTGGGTGCTAGCTTTATTTCTTGAGCTCCCTTTCCCTTCAAAAAAAATGAAGACATTGGTCCTTTAATTTTTGCGGCCTTGCAAAAGATTTCTCTATAATCTTCACTACTTAAAACTTCTATTTTTGGTGGGGTTTTTTTTTTTGGTGGGGTTTGATTTAATACCTGTGGAGGAGAAAAACTCGGAATTTTATTTGAACATTCAGGTAACATCATTGTTTGGGGATGGAAAATTCAGTTACAACCACAAATAAGGGAATCTAATCCATTATCGACGAAAGATATGGCTTGAATTCTTCACAACCTCCAGCATTTTGCATTGATTTCTTGTGATATTTTAATACACGCTCTTTGTAGAAACAAGTTTGAGTTTTCTTAAAATCTTAAACATGATCCTTATTTCTAAAAAAATTTGAAAAAACTTTAGAAGTATATTTTTAGAGAGTGAAAGGATTTTCCGTTACACAACTAATGGATGTGAGAAGGACTAGGAAAACTTTGAGACCATCTGTATGATACATTGCCTATAAATAGATTTTAAGTGTATTTGGTGTGAGATTTGATGAATTTCTTATTTAATTACGTGATAAAATCACTTATTGATGTTTATTGTGTAATTTGACTGTATTAACCAGTCAAACTAATTAAAATTTTATCATTTAAATTTTTTGTTTGGAAAACTGCGGAAATCTATTTAAAATCTTATATAAATTTTAGAAATTATAATAATACAAATATACTTGAAATTTGGATTAAATTTAAATTCTTGCAACATGGACTAAAATACATAATTAATTTCCATCCTACTCTCAATTTCAATAAATATTTTTTCATTTTCACATTGTTTCATATACTTTTAGGTTAAAAGATTCCCAAATCACCATGCAAAAAGGAATGTAGTCATATTTCTATGGCACCTAGCCCTTACTAACAAACCTTGTTCATTTCTATCAATGGTTCTTTGCCACATTTTTCCCAATTATTTTGGTTGTGAAAATTTAAATAATTCCTCATCTTCTAAAAATGCAATAAAGCAATATATGAGTTTCTGTATATTAAAATTTGTATAGTTTTTGAAAATCTCTATACACCCAATAACTGTCCAATTTATCCAAAATGCCGCAAAAGTTAATGAAAGGGTTCAAGAGTATTCTATGTATTTTGAAAGGATTTATAACTAGTGCATTTCGATTTTACACTTTAGTTTATCCTATTCCAAAAAAAATCATTAAAATTGCTCAAAATCACCCCAATGCCTTTCAAAATCTTTTAAATATTTTGAGTTTATTCCATCTATGGAGAATCTGTTTCAGTATTTGATGAAAGTGTTAGATGATAATTATTTACAATAGCATAATATAAAAGAATCAATAAACATATAAATATCCATAGTAGGAATATATGTGCGTCATTTATTATTATAACTTATAAATGACTAATACAATATGCATATTTTACAAAATTGAGTATCTTAACACATGAAAATATAAATATAACTTTGTCAATTTGGATATGAGACCATACATTTTATAACATCGATATAAATTAAAAATTGAAGTTCTAACTCCCTAATTAATCATAGAATCCCAAATTTTCTTTGAACTAACTTGATTCCAATTGAAAGTTGAACACAATATGTCCAATGTTCTTGTTTCAAATCCAAGACTACAAAGACTTCATAAGCTTCATTTGAAGAAAAAAAAACTAGACACTTTATCCCCACAACTCCATCAATAAATGAAATTATTGAATCTTAAAGGAATTCCATTCTCTACTTTTTCTTTCTATTTGCCTTATTTGTTCCAGGATCATCTTTCTATGGATTTGCTAATTTCTTTTGTCCTTGCACCTTGTTTCCATCTATCTTCCTTCATTTTTGGGTGCCAAATTTATTTCTTGTGCTCCCTTTCCCTTCAGAATAAAATGAAGATATTGGTCCTTTACTTTTGTGGCATTGCTAAAGATTTCTCTATAATCTTTACCACTTAAAACTTCTATTTTGGTGGGGTTTGTTTTAAAATTTTGGTGGGGTTTGATTTAATGCCCGTGGAGGAGAAAAACTCGGAATGTTATATGAACATTCAGGTGACATCATTGTTTGGTGATGGAAAATGCGGTTACAACCAAAGGTAAGGGAATCTAATCCATTATCAACGAAAGATCTGGCTTGAATTCTTCACAACCTCCAGTATTTGACATTGAATTCTTGTGATCTTTCAATACACGCTCTTTGCATAAACAAGTTTGAATTTTCTTAAAATCTTAAACATGATCCTTATTTCTAATATTTTTTAAGAAAAATTTAGAAGTGTATTTTTAGAGAGGGAAAGGATTTTCCGTTACACAACTAATGGATGTGACAAGGACTAGTAAAACTTGGAGACCATCTGTATGATACATTAATAGAAATAGATTTAAGTGTATTTGGTGTGAGATTTGATGAATTTCGTATTTAATTACGTGATAAAATAACTTATTGATATTTATTGTGTAATTTGACTGTATTGACCAGTCAAACTAATTTAAATTTTAACATTTACATTTTTTGTTTGTAAAACTGCGAAAATCTTATTAAAATATCATATAAATTTTAGAAATTATGATAATACAAATATACTTTAAATTTGGATTAAATTTAAATTCTTGCAACTTGGACTAAAATACATAATTAATTTCCATTCTACTCTCAATTTCAATGAATATTTTTCCGTTTTCACATTGTTTCATATACTTTTAGCTTAAAAGATTCTCAAATCACTAGGGAAAATGGAATGTAGTCATATTTCTATGGCACCTAGCCCTTACTAACAAACCTTGTTCATTTCTATCAATGGTTCTTTGCCACGTTCGTCCCAATTATTTTGGTTGTGAAAATTTGAATAATTCCACATCTTCTAAAAATGCAATAACACAATATATGAGTTTATGTAGATAAAAATTTCTATAGTTTTTGAAAACTTCTATACACCCAATAACTGTCCAATTTATCCAAAATGCTGAAAATGTTAATGAAAGGGTTCTAGAGGATTATATGTATTTCGAAAGGATTTATAACTTGTGCATTTCGATTTTACACTTTAGTTTATCCTATTCCAAAAAGATCATAAAAATTGCTCAAAATCACCCCGATGCCTTTCGAAATATTTTAAAATATTTTGAGTTTCATCCATCTATGGAAAATCTATCTCAGTATTTGATGAAAGTGTTCGATGATAATTATTTACAATAGAAAATATAAAAGAATCAATAAACATAAAAATATCCATAGTAGAAATATATGTGCGTCATTTATTATTATAACTTATAAATGACTAATACAATATGCATATTTTACAAAATTGAGTATTTTAACACATGAAAATACAAATATAACTTTGTCAATTTGGATATGAGACCATACATTTTATAACATAGATATAAATTCAAAATTGAAGTTTTAATTCCCTAATTCATCATAGAATCCCAAATTTTCTTTGAACTAACTTGATTCCAATTGAAAGTTGAACACATTATGTCTAATGTTCTTGTTTCGAATCCAAGATTACAAAGACTTCATAAGCTTCATTTGAAAAAGAAAAAAAAACTAGACACTTTATCCCCACAACTCCATCAATAAATGAAATTATTGAATCTTAAAGGAATTCCATTCTCTACTTTTTCTTTCTATTTGCCTTATCTGTTCCAGGATCATCTTTCTATGGATTTGCTAATTTCTTTTGTCCTTGCACCTTGTTTCCATCTATTTTCCTAATTTTTTGGTGCCGACTTTATTTCTTGAGTTCCCTTTCCCTTCAGAAGAAAATGAAGACATTGGTCATTTACCTTTTGCAGCCTTGCTAAAGATTTCTCCATAATATTTACCACTTAAAACTTCTGTTTTTGGTGGGGTATTTAATGCCATTGGAGGAGTAAAACTCGGAATGTTAAGTGAACATTTAGATGACATCATTGTTTGGCGATGGAAAATGCAGTTATAACCATAAGTAAGGAAATCTAATCCATTAGTCGACGAAAGATCTGGCTTGAACTCTTAAGAACCTCCAGCATTTGGCATTGATTTCTTGTATTTGGTATGAGATATGATGAATTTTGTATTTAATTACGTAATAAAATCATTTATTTATGTTTGTTGTGTAATTTGACTATATTGACCAATTAAACTAATTTAAATTTTAACCGTTAAACTTTTTGTTTGTAAAATTGCTAAAATCTTATTAAATAATATATACAAATATACATGCAATTTAGATTAAAATAAAATTCTTGCAACATGGACTAAAATACATAATTAATTTCCATCCTACACTCAATGTCAATGATTTTTTTCATTACATACTGTTTCATATACTTTTAGCTTAAAAGATTCCCAAATCACCATGCAAAAAGGAATGTAGCTATATTTCTATGGCACCTAGCCCTTACTAACAAACTTTGTTCATTTCTAGCAATGGTTCTTTGCCACGTCCGTCCCAATTATTTTGGTTGTGAAAATTTGAATAATTCCTCATCTATTAAAAATGCAATAACACAATATAAGAGTTTTTGTAGATTAAAATTTGTACAGTTTTTGAAAACCTCTAAACACCTAATAGCTGTCCAATCTATCAGAAATACCGTAAAATTTAATGAAAGGGTTCGGGAGGATTCCTTGTATTTCGTAAGGATTTATAACCACATGCATTTTAATTTTACACTTTAGTTCATCCTATTAAAAAAAGATCATAAAAATTGCTCAAAATCACCACAATCCCTTTCGAAATCTTTTAAATATTATGACTTTGATCCATCCATGAAACATTTTTATTAGTATTTGATGAAAGTGTTACAAGATAATTATTTACAATAGCAATATATAAAAGAATCAATAAACATATAAATATCCAGAGTAGAAATATATATGCGTCATTTATTCTTATAAATTATAAATGACTAATACAATGTGCATATTTTATAAAATTGAGTATTTTAACACAGGAAAATACAATAATAACTCTGTTATTTTGGATATGAGACCATACATTTTATAACATAGATCTAAATTCAAAGTTCAAAATTGAAGTTCTTACTCCCTAATTCATCATAGAATCCCAAATTTAATTTGAACTAACTTTATTCCAATTGAAAGTTGAACACAATATGTCCAATGTTCTTGTTTCAAATACAAGACTACAAAGACTTCATAAGCTTCATTTGAAAAAAAAGCTAAACAATTTATCCCCAAAACTATATCAATAAAAGAAGTTATTGAATGTTAATGGAAATTCATTCTCTACTTTTTGTTTCTATTTTCCATATTTGTTCAAGGATCATTAATCGATGGATTTGCTAATTACTTTTATCCTTGCTCCTTGTTTCCTTATGTCTTCCTTCTTTTTTGGGTGCCGACTTTATTTCTTGAGCTCCCTTTCTCTTCAGAAGAAAATGAAGACATTGGTTATTTACCTTTTGCGGCCTTGCTAAAATTTCTATATAATCTTTACCACTTAAAACTTCTATTTTTGGTGGGGTTCGATTTAATGCCCGTGGAGGAGTAAAACTCGGAATGTTATGTAAAAATCAGGTGACATCATTATTTGGCGTTGAAAAATGCAGTTACAACCACAAGTAAGGAAATCTAATCCATTAGTAGACGAAAGATCTGGCTTGAATTCTTCACAACCTCCAGCATTTGTCATTGATTTCTTGTGATCTTTCAATACACACTCTCTGTAGAAACAAGCTTGTTTTTTCTTAAAATCTTCAACACGAGCCATATTTCAAGTAATTTTTTAGATAACTTTAGAAGTACATTTTTAGAGAGGGAAAAGATTTTTTTTTTTGAACAACTAATGGATGTGACAAGAACAAATAAAACATTGAGAACATATGTATGATACATTTCCTATAAATAGATTTTAAGTGTATTTGGTATGGGATTTGATGAATTTCGTATTTAATTACGAGATAAAATCACTTATTTATGTTTATTGTGTAATTTGACTATAATGACCAGTCAAACTAATTCAAATTTTAACAGTTAAAATTTTTGTTTATCAAATTGCTAAAATCTTATTAAAATAATATATAAATTTTAGAAATTATGATAGTACAAATATACTTGCAATTTGGATTAAATTAAAATTCTTGCAACATGGACTAAAATACATAATTAATTTCCACCCTACACTCAGTTTCAATGAAATTTTTCCATTACATATTGTTTCATATACTTTTAGCTTAAAAGATTCCCAAATCACCATGCAAAGAGGAATGTAGCTATATTTCTATGGCACGTAGCCCTTACTAACAAACCTTGTTCATTTCTAGCAATGGTTCTTTGCCACATTCGTCCCAATTATTTTGGTTGTGAAAATTCAAATAATTCCATCTTTTAAAAATGCAATAACACAATATATGAGTTTCTGTAGATTAAATTTTGTACATTTTTTAAAATCTCTAAACACCCAGTAACTGTCCAATCTATCAAAAATACCACAAAAGTTAATGAAAGGGTTCAAGAGGATTCCATGTATTTCGTAAGGATTTATAACTAGATGCATTTCTATTTTACACTTTAGTGCATCCTATTCCAAAAAAATCATAAAAATTGCCTAAAATCACCCCAATCCCTTTCGAAATATTTTAAATATTTAGACTTTTATCCATCTATGGAAAGTTTTTCTTAGTATTTGCTGAAAGTGTTAAAAGATAATTATTTACAATAGCAAAATATAAAAGAATCAATAAACATATAAATATCCGGAGTAGAAATATGTATGCGTCATTTGTTCTTATAACTAATTAATGACTAATACAATGTCCTTATTTTACAAAATTGAGTATTTTAACTTTGTTATTTTGGATATGAGACCATACATATTATAACATAGATCTAAATTCAAATTTCAAAATTGAAGTTCTAACTCCCAAATTCATCATAGAATCCCAAATTTTCTATGAACTAACTTGATTCCAATTGAAAGTTGAGCACACTATGTCCAATGTTCTTGTTTCAAATCCAAGACTACAAAGACTTCATAACCTTCATTTGAAGAAAAATAAAGCTAAACACTTTATCCCCAAAACTACATCAAAAAATGAAGTTATTGAATCCTAATGGAAATCCATTCTCTACTTTTTCTTTCTATTTGCCTTATTTGTTCCAGGGTCATCAGTCGATGGATTTTCTAATTTATTTTATCCTTGCTCCTTGTTCCATTCTGTCTTCCTTCTTTTTTTGGGCGCCGACTTTATTTCTTGAGCTCCCTTTCTCTTCAGAAGAAAATGAAGACATTGGTCTTTTACCTTTTGCGGCCTTGCTAAAGATTTCTCCATAATCTTCACAACTCGAAACTTATGTTTTTGGTGGGGTTGGATTTAATACCCGTGGAGGAGTAAAACTCGGAATGTTATGTGAACATTCAGGTGACATCATTGTTTGGCGATGGAAACTGCGGTTATAAACATAAGCAAGGAAATCTAATCCATTAATCGACGAAAGATCTAGCTTGACCTCTTCACAACCTCCAGCATTTGGCATTGATTTCTTGTGATCTTTCAATACACACAGGGGTTCTTGTGAAGAGGATCGAGTACGAACCATACACCAAGAACTTGAACAATACGTCTCCAATCCAAACAAAGATCAAATAAAAACCAAATAAAAGTAAACTAACAAATATTCACAACTAGCACATATCCAC
>JAULKM010101884.1:2500-10015 GCA_032355605.1 Rubia tinctorum | reverse complement strand
CTGTTGGGGCCAGCGCTGCAAATTTAGCCTGGATCAGGCTTATTTTTCTCCGGAACTGGTTGTGGCCGGAGGTTAATTTCCTTCCCTGCACATGTCATTCCTAAATAAACAGGTAATATAAAAAATGGAACGTGGGCGCAAGTCTAGATTTCCTCAGGATCAAACCCTTTTATGGGCTTTCAAGAGGTTTGATCTTTTCAGGAACCCCGTCTCGCCTGCCTGTCCTATCAAACTATCTAACAGCACTTATATGCATACATAAATCTACAATCACATAAGCGTAGTACCTTCTTATGTTAGCTATATTCCAGGTCTGGGGAATTGGCCTTCCGTCCATCGTCTCCATTTTGTATGCTCATTTCCCCAGCACCTCAGTCACCTTGAATGGGTTTTCCCATTCTGCGTCCAACTTCTTCTGACCCTGGGCTCGACTTGCTTTATTCTTTCTTAACGCTAAGTCCCCCGCTTTCAAGGATCTTACCTGCACCTTGCTATTATAATGTTGTTCCATCTAAGACTTGTATGCCGTTTCTTTCAGTGCCACTTTCTCCCTGAGGTCATCCAACCATCCAAGTTTTCCCTGACACCTTATTCATTCTCTTCCTGACTCATTAGTTTAGCTACTCTCTTGTTAGGCACTGCTATTTCTGGAGGAATGATCGCCTCGGTCATGAAACACATCCTGTACGGCGATTCCCCTGTGGCGGTCCTTGGCGTAGTCCTTTGTGCCCACATCATACTCACTAATTCTTCTTCACATTCACCTTTGGTTTGTCCTAACCTCATTTTCAGTCCCTGAATTATTGTCCTGTTTGTCACCTTCGTTTTCTCGTTTGCTTGCTGGTGAGCTACGGAGGTGAACTGCTGCCTTATGTTCATACCCGCACACCACAAACTGAAAGGTTCATTGGCGAATTGTTTTCCGTTGTCGCTCACTATCACTTGTGGGATGCCAAATATGTACAATATGCTCTTCCAAGAAAAGGTTGTGACTGTTTTGCCTATTATGCTTGCTACATCCTCTACTTCCATACATTTCGTGAAGTATTCTATCACTACCAAAAAAACCTCTTTCTTCCCACTGCCTCCGGGAATAGCCATGTAATGTCAATCCCCCATTTGCGAAAGGCTATGGTGATCTTATGCTGGTCATTCACTCTGCCAGGTGCCTCTGCACCTTTGAGCAAAAATACCCGTGACAGTGTTTGGTCATTTTTCCTGAATATGCTCTCATAGTTGGCCAGTAGTACCCTGTCCTTACTACTTGCAACGCTATCATCGTTGCTCCTTGATGAATACCAAAACTTCCTTCATGAATCTCCATGAGGATTGTTTCTACCAGCTCGGGTCCTGCACATATGAGTTATGATTCAGTGCAACTTCACTTGTACAACAGCTCGCTTCTCACAGCGTACTGTAGAGCTTTTATTTTTATCGCCCTTGCCCCTTTGTCGTCTGCCGGTAGTTCCTCGTGTTCCAGATAATTGTGAATGAGTGTCATCCAGTCGGGCATTGACCTTTGTATTGCCCTTACCTGTCTTGTGTCTGTTGACCTGTATGCCAGCTCCTCTACCAGTACGGTTTTAGTTAGTACGCATGAGTTGAGGATGCCAGCTTGATCAACGCATCCACTCTCATGTTCTGTGACCTCGGGACCCTGGTGATGTCAAACTCTTTAAAATCAGCCGCCAAGCTTCTGAATTTGTCCCTTTACTTCATCACAGCTGGTTCTTTGGCGACATACTACCCATTATATTGGTTGGCTACTAGGATTGAGTCCCCGTAAGCCTGAAGCTTCTTTGCTCCCAACTTCTTGGCTATCTCCATGCCTACGATTTGCTCCTCATATTCTACTTCATTGTTGAAGGCTGGGAATTTGAAGCATAGGGCGTAGGTTGATTCCACACCTTTCGGGTATGATATTACCAGGCCCGCGCTTGCCCTCTCTACTTCGGAGGCTCCATCTACATACAACTTCCACACGTTGGTGCATGCCCTCTCGTCTTGGCCTACATGCCGGGACTCTTCTTCCACCACTTCTTTCATCTTTTTCTCCTTTGGCATCTCTGCTAGAAAATCTGCCATTACCTGCCCCTTTATTGTCTTTCTCGAGGCATATTTGATGGCATGCTCTCTCAGCTCAACTACCCATTTTATCAATCTCCCCGAGCTTTCCGGTTTGGTAAGTATTTCTTTGAGTGGCTGATTCGTCAAAACCATCACAGGGTGCACTTGGAAATACTGTGTTAATCTTCTTGCTGCGTGGACCAGAGTTCAGACCAGCTTCTCTTGATTTGTGTATCTCCGCTCTGGACCTTGCAGGGCTCGACTTACAAAGTAAACTGGTCACTAAACTTTGTTCTTTTCTTTAAGTAGTGCCTCGCTGACTGCTTCATCGCTTGTTTCCACATACAAATATAGGGTTTCTCCCTTCCTTGGACTAGTCAGGGTCGGAAGGTCCTTCAAGTAGGTATTTAGCTCCTCAAATGCATTCTCATGCAGTTCTTTCCATTGGACCATTCATTTCTTGTCCATGCACCCCTTCAGTGTTTTGAAGAATTGAAGCGCTCTTTCAGCCGCTCGCGACATGAAATGATTCATAGCTTCCAGCTTCCCATTTAGGCTCTACACCTCATTCACCATGTTCGGCGATTTCATTTCCAAGATTGCTTTCTCTTTTGGGGTTTGCATGCAGACCCTCATTCGACACTGTGTATTCTTGGAACTTCCCGTCTTCCACTCCAAATTGGCACTTGACTGGGTTCAGTTTCATTCTGGTATCCCTGAATTGCATCAAGGTCTCCCTGACATCTTCCACAAAAGTCTCATATTGGCTGCTCTTTATCACCATGTCGTCCACATACATCTCCATGTTTCTTCCAATATGTTTCTAGAAGACTTTGTCCACCACCATTTGATGTGTTGCTCTGGCATTTCTCAAGCCTAAAGGCATCATCCTATGGTCAAAATCCACTTTCTCTGTAATGAAAACAGTTTTTTCTACATCACTCTCTAGCATGGGGATCTGATGATACCCCTTGTATGCGTCGAGGAAACATTTAATTGGGTAGTTAGAAAGGGTGTCTACATTTTGGTCAATGACCGACAACGGGTAGCAGCGGGGCAGGCTTTGTTCAGGTCTGTATAATCTACACACATCCTCCAATTGCCATCAGTCTTTTTTCACCAGTACCGGGCTAGCCAGCTAAGTTGGGTAGTATTTCTTCAAGGATCCCCGCTGCAACTAGTTGACTCACATCCTTATTGACTACTTCCGACCAGTTAAACCTAATTGGCATCTACTGGATGACTACTCGAGCAGCCTCGAATTTCCTCAACTTTCATTCTGAGCTCTCCCTGTCGGCATTCCGCT
Organism: Rubia tinctorum; assembly: GCA_032355605.1. Classification (NCBI taxonomy): domain Eukaryota; kingdom Viridiplantae; phylum Streptophyta; class Magnoliopsida; order Gentianales; family Rubiaceae; genus Rubia; species Rubia tinctorum. The sequence goes on along the minus strand of JAULKM010101884.1, from coordinate 6,642 downwards.
GATGGTGGCCCCCTTGTGCTCCCTTCCTCCTTTTGTTAGCCAGGTCCGGTCTGTTAAAGTTTCCAACTCTCCTCATCAGTTCATCAATTGTTGTCGGTGGGTCCAGGGTGTAGTCTCACAAAAAGAACTCTTACCTCAAATTGTTTACAAACGTGTCAATAAGGAACTGGAAACTCCTTTCCTTCACCTAGTTGTCCTCGTTATTAAACCTCTGCCATTACGCTGATAGTGTCTCCGCTGGCTTTTTCCTGATGGCGAGCAACTCAGATCTTGTCTTCTGGAAAAAATTCTCTGCATGAAACGGTTCAACAACTTTTACTCCAACTGAGTGAAGTTGTCGATTGTCCCATCTTCAAGGTTTCTTAACCATACCTTGATCGCAACTGTTAACGTGGTTGCGAACACCTTGCACCATATGGCTTGCAGTATCGCAAAAGTGGCCATGTTGGAGCAAAATGTGTGTGTTAATACAAAAATTTGTAGTATGTTCAGCGATGATCCACACCAACCCAGTATGCACCAGAACCTACAAGACAGGAAGAGAGGTCAGGCAGGCAGGCCCAGGGCCGTTCATGCTCTGATGCTCCTGTTAGCCATTGAAGCCATGTAGAAGCGTATCTAAGTGAATAGTAGACTGATTGGAAAATCTTACCCTGTGTCTTACACTCTTCCTCGTTATATGTGGTTTGGTGGCTGATCGGACTTGAGTTGTCCTATCTGCACCTGTATAACCGTTACCAACCTGACCCCACACCCAGGTAGCATCCCTGGGGAAAACAGGTTGCATGTTCCTGCCTTCCTGATACTTACTGGGCCATTAGGCCCATGCATTATCAAGTTCCCCCAGCCACTGGCCTGACCAGGTAAATGGACCTGCAGGTCAATGGTTATGTCAGAGCTTGGCTTTTCCTGCCTTTAATCCATAACTTCCAGGTAGCAGATAGCGTTCCTGGAGTAGGTAGCGTATTTCCTGAGCATTTTGGCGCCCCTTTTGGTTTTTGAAACTGCCCGCCAACGCATGACCTTCTTTTCATTAATGCACTCATTGACGGTTACGCTACCTATATGGATGTCCACCACGTGTCCCGTTCTGACAGTTCTTTTTCATGTTGGCTGTGTAATTCTCACTCTCTCCCAAGGCGGTTATCATTAATATTTTGTCACCCTGTCTATCGAGGGAATCAACTGCCTTTGTCTATTTTATCTTCCTTTTTTTTCACCCGTTCATATCCTTCGTCATTTTCCTTTCACCGTTTCCCCTCTCTGAGACTCCGTCCGTGTATTCCACTCGGTTTTTTTGGTTCTCCGATGACTTTTGACCTTCTTCCATGTACCCATTTATGCCTTCTCCTTTCTTCCTTCCTTCCATTATTTTATTTCATTACCATGGTTTCCACCATCGGTCCCTTAAAGGAAGATTCATATTGCGTTACCACTAACCCTGAGTTCCGGGTGGCTCTTCGTGTTATGGAGGCCGCCTTCAATGCTTAAAACATCATTTTCAATAACATCCCCGAACATATTATTCTTCCTGCGATTAGCCAAACAATTGTGGATGTGCCCGCAGGCATGGTCGTCGTTTATCTCGAGACTCTTGAGCAGTGCTATCTCATGTTCCCACTTTCTCCCTTTTTTCAGGCCTTTTTGGCCTTTTACGAGTTAGGCCTAACCGAACTTCCCCTAAATTCCATTAGGGTTTTTTAGGCTTTGAGTTCTTGTTCCTCCTCCTCTGTATCCAACCTTTCGTTACTCTGTTCCAATTTTTTTGTCATTCCGCCAGGATGCACCTGGACTGGACTTTTTTAAAATTTCTACAGGATAGGGTCAAGTTGTTGAGTGATTTTCCCACTCGCATTGAGTGAAAGGGGCGGTTCATTTTTGTGGACGAGGACCTTGTCCTGGGCCCTACTGATAAGGAGAGGGTCACTTACCCCTCCGAGACAGAAAATGAGCGAGGTTCTCGTCCTATTGTTGTTGAGACCTTTTCTCTGCAACCTTCTATTCTTGAGGTCGTAAGCAAGAGGTGGGACCACATCTTGCGTGACCCCACCCTCCATGTCTTCGGCCTGCCATATTTCCCTGACAACATTTCTTCCGGCGAGAGTCTCGCTGATTTGAGTGGTATTCACTACTTTGGCTAGATTATTAACTCTTCATGCTGCCCTCCTTTTATTTTCTTTTTCTTATAACTTTCTGATATTTCTCCATTTTTTTGTAGAAATACCTGTGGCTGCTTTCCTTGGGGATCTATCAAGGCTCCCTTAGTGGGCTGAGAGTAGTCGTCCAGCCTCCCGTGCTGATGACGCGACTAGAGTCATTGATCAACAAGTGGAGACGATCGATATCTCCAACACTGATGTCAACGAGGATGAGCTTGCTTTGAAGAGGGCCCGCCGCAAGCTGCGGATAAGAGGGAAAGATAGTGGGGCAGGTCCCACCTATCTCCATGCACCATCATCTCAGAGGAAGTCCCAGAGATGCCCGACGCCAGTCATCAGGGTCTCGCTTTGTCAACCCGACCTATTTCAGCGATCCCTTTCTCACATCCGTTTGCGCATGACTCTTCTTCCCAGAGATCTGCTCTAGGTCTTTTGCGCAGCGCCTCTGCGTGGATAGAACTGGTTTCCCAGGCTCTACCCATGCCTAACTTCAATTCTTGGTTGCGCGAACCCTCCCTGAATGTTATTGACACAAACTCTTTGGCCCACCGGTCAGCTGCGGCCGTTCTTAAGGTTTGTCCTCTCTTCTTCGTTATTTATTTTTACTTTATTTTTTATTTGTGCTTAGCCACTTTCCCTTTCTTCTTCTAGCACCTCTTCTTTGCCAAGGCCATGCAGGAAGAACTCGATGGCTTACGGGCGAAAAATGGCGAGTTGAAACGCGGCCTGGCCTCTCTGCATTCCCAAGCTCATCGTGTTATGGAGTTGGAGCATGACCTAAAAAGGGTGTCACTGGCTCTTGCAGAGTTCCCTTAACCACACTAAGGCCAAGGCCGTGACCTAAAAAACTTCCAAGAGTGGGCCTTCACTCAGGGCTTCCTGAGCCTTTATTCCCTCGTGGTGCAAAGAAATAAGGCCTCCGAGCTATAGAGTTGCGTTCTAATAAAGACGATTGACCTGTACTCTCACACGAATCATGAAGATCAACTGCAAGCTGGCATTGGCGAGCTAGCATTTCCAGGAATACAGTTTCACTGAGTATTTCTCCCAGCTGCACCCAGGGATGTCATTAGCCGAGTTGGAAAGTTGGACCCCTGGAGGTATCCCCCCCCCCCTGAGGCTGATGCACATTCCTTCAGTGGGACTAAGCAGCTGGCTGAAGACACGGCGGTTCCTGCTGAGGAAAATGCTTAAGCTGTCGGTAGCTCGAAGAAGAACGTCGACGCTGGGAAGGTCAGTGCAAGGGGTGAACCCGGGGAGGTTAGCTCCATGGTCCTTGATGAGGCTGGAGGAGAAGATGGTGCGGCAAGGGATGAAACATTTTCTCTCTCTTTTCTTTTTTTTTGTTCCCCTGCTGAGGGATGAAACATTTATTGGCTTGTTGTTGTTTCTTATTTTTTTGTAGCAAACTCTAACATCAATTTCCTTTTTCGATTTGTCCTTCAGTTGTGTCTGTTGTTGAAACATATTTCAGGCTGAACTGCGTAAGCTTACATTTCTCTATGGCGCTTGTCGTGGTCGGGGTTGTCATTCATCCCACCTTTTCTCTTTCTTTTTATCTTTGAAATTTGACCTGCATCCGTGCTACATTCTGGGGTCAGCGTTTGCAGCTTTGACCTGCAACTGGTTCACTTAACTCCGGCATCGGTTGCCGTCAGAGTTTTATGGTTTTTGTCTTACGTAACCTGGCTTGCCATTGTGCTGGCTATTGGGGCTAGCACCTAGGCTTTAGCCTATGTTCCGAATCATGCTTCCCTGGCTTTGGCATTTGCCGGAAATTTGTTTTCCCCATCGCCTTTGAGATTCGGCCTGCACTATGCGCAAGCAGTTTGCTCCAACATAGCAACTTTAGCCTGAATCGGGCCTTTCACCAGCGCTGGGTGTGGCCAGAGATTCATTTTCCTTAGCCCCTTTGAGATTTGGTCCGCACTTTGTGCTGGCAGTGTACGCTAGCGCGGAAACTTTAGCCTGAATCGGGCCTTT
>JAULKM010101883.1:0-10015 GCA_032355605.1 Rubia tinctorum | reverse complement strand
CAAGAACTCCCCACACTGCCGCTGCCGAGGATCGAACCTGGGATGACTGCAAACCCACCCATCTCCCAACCACTGGGATACACCCGTGGGTGTTGATTTCTACCTATGCAGATTTCACACAAACTTGTTTTAAGTTATTATATCATTGAAGTTTTAAAATACTTCATTACTTTTAATTTAAAATTTTGTATCCATAACAATTATACTATTTTATGAGTACATAATTAAGATCCAATCGATTGTTCATCACCCACTAGCATTAACATTGATATCCAATCTCTATATATCGTGAAGGCTCTCCTCTAATTCTAGTGCGTTTGCAAATGGTGATGATTTCTAATATCTGGAAGTAAGTTAATTCTCCCAAGTAGTTAAAGAGAACGATCACTTCTAGCTTGCTTCCCAAAGAATCATTCAAGATCCAATGCAAACTAATTAAGTTTTATTTGCAGGAAAATGATATCTCTATTACTAAAATTCCTGATTTGTTTAATGAAATTGCATTCAGCTATGCGGATTTTGAATTATTTGGTTCTTGTAATGGCTTAATATCATTTAATGCTAACGTTCCATGTATTTGTGAGATCCATCAACAAGATGTAGGAAGAGGCTGCCCAACTCAAGGCATCGGAAAATAGATTCAAATCAATAAATTACCTAGCCTTCAAAATTTATGTATGGCAAAATTTCAAGAGATTATAAACCGTCATTTTCAGAGGATGCAACATTTTGGATTAGAAATTTATTGAATAGGAAATGTTTTCTGGGGATTTTTTTTTACAGACTGGATATTTTTATGTTATGTTCAGTTTTATAAAAGAAATGTGGGTTAAGTGAATGACCATTTACAATGAATAGCAAAGTAGTTGGCTCAGACACATTTAATTATTTATTTTCATGGAAGAGATAAACATTTTAGAATATTGCCAATACTTAAATCGAGAATTAAGGCACACTATCCATTCTAAACTTACTAGTTGATATGGTTGCCTTAGTTCTCTAGATTAGAGGGAATCTAAATGGTATGTTCAAATCCAATAGTTATCCAAAAATTTCTTTAAAATGAGATTAAAAAATCATATTCACTATAATTTTTTACTCCAACTCCAATAGAATCTCCATTTTACAGATTTTAACATCTATTACACAATAATGACTTGTTTTGTAATTTAAATCAACCCCTTATATTTACTTGAAGAAAATTTTAAAATGGTTAATTGTATTGCTTCATTTTTACAGATAATTAAATATCTTATAAAAATTTATTTATTTTAATAAATTTGAAATAAATACTACTCCCTTCGTCTGAGCAAAAATGACACATTTACTTTTTTAAAGTAAAACTTTAGAAACTTTGACCCTAAATATAAATTAATATGTACATAATAAAAATATCATGTGAAATATTGTTAGATTTTCTAAATACCATTTTTTATACGGAATTATTATATGTAACTAGAGATACTGACTGTCAAAAATGATCATTGAAGACCGTGAAAAAGAAAATATGTCTTCTTTGGTGGGAGGGAGTATTAAATTCATGAAACTCATGATATTAGACTATTGCAAAGTTGTTAGTACAACCAAAATAAAGTAAGCTTTAAGAATCCAAAAAGATTATAAAAGTATAATTTCAAAATATATCCTTTTGATATTTCACTATTTCTTATCGATTAATGAAGAAGACTATAACTGATACAAATTAATATTTCTAAATTCATGTATGAAATTAGGGTTTTAGGAGGATAACATTATACTCTTTTTTCCAATGATTTTTTCTAATGAGATAGTATGATCTTTGTAAATTATTTCATTTTAAATTTTAGTCTTTAAACTCGGCCATGTAGGTTTTGAGGGGTTTAATTTCGGCTATCGGTCCAATTAGGGTTCAGTATATTCAGTTTTGTTCTAACTAGAATTAGATTTGGTAAGATTAGATAAGGCAATATTCAATGAAGACTTGCCTTGATGAATTTCATCCATATTCAGCTTATTTTAGGTATTTTAGTTAGATGTGGTTTTAACTTCTTAAAACAGCCATAAGTCTTTTCAGTTTCTGACGGAAGTTACAAAATCCCTCTCTGTTTCTGATTAGGGTTTGACCTAGTTTCACTTTATAAATAGGGAAGGTTAATCACCTTTTTATCAATCATATATTCATAATTTTTGAGTTCATACTCAATTTATTGTGAGTGTATTCATTGTTGCTTAATCATGCGGGCTAGTTAAGTATTAATACCCTTTATTTGTGAGCTAATCATGAGGCCTAGTTAGTGAGCAAATTTTGAATTAAGATTCAATCTCAGGGCTAGTTAGCGATCAATTTGTGTGGCTATATTAGGGTTTGTGAAATCTCTTTATACAGTCAAAGATCCAATCAAAATTCTGTTATCCAGAGTTTTCGCAAAAAAACTCATATCAATAACTAATTTTTTAATCATATTCATGTCATTATTCATGTTAATTATTAGTTGAGATTCATAAGTTTTAAATACCATTAAAATTTTAAAAAAAATGATTACTTAAATGAATACTTAAAAGCGAGAACAATTAGAACTAAATGTTTCAGTGGTTTAATTTTAATTGTTTGTTCAAAACAAAAGATAATAAATATAAATTAAGTCGTAAAAAAATAATTGCTCAATATAATAGTTATGCTACTATGAATCAAATGTTGATTATAGAATAGGGATAAGAAAACTGAAATATCACTTAAGGGAAGGAAATAAAGGGGAAAAATGAATGGTAATTTTTTTTGTTATCCAATAATTTTTTCTAATGAGATTATTACTCCCTCCAAACTTGTTCGAATACCACACATGTAATTTTTTAGAGTCAAATTTCTTTAAGTTGACTCAAATCTTATTGAAATATATATCAATATATTATATTATTATGCGTAATTTTGTTAAATTTGGTAGGAAGTATGTTATTGGTAATTATTAATTTTTATAGGGCAAAATACGTTTCTAACACTAACTTTTGGTTGAAAGTGCCAATATAACCTTTCAATATGAAGAAGTGTCAATTTAACCCTAACTCATTACCTATTGTTCCAATATAACCCTAACTTTTGGCCGGATTATGCCGATATAACCAAACTCCCCAATTCCAGCATTGACCAAAGGAATTCCGGCATTGATCAGAAACTAAAATGATAAAAATATCCCTGATGATAAAGCCAAAAATATTATTCCCAATATGCCTCTGGCGACCTTAAGTAAGATCAGCACTTTCAATAAAGAGATAAGGTCAGACCATCATTTACAACATAAAATTGAGGTTAGATTAGCATTGCTAAACATTTAAGGTCAGATTAGGAATTTATTTATAATCTATCATAAAATTAACAAATTTCTATGCGTATTGTAATCAACAGAATAAATGCATGAACCACGTAAATTTCAAACCCAGAAATAAAAAATTACTTCCAAAACTCACCTAACTCAAAACCCCTAACAAACTCACCCCCAATGCTAGACTTCCCGCAAAAATTTAACACAACGATTAAAAATGACTAACTTAGGGGATTAGAGGGAATGAATGAGACAAATCATAGTCATATTATATCGTTGTTACAATTTTGGAGGATATGCTATTTTATGAGCTGGGCCGGCCACATCTTCACTACAACGGCTGACAACATGGCAAATGCAACTGGGAACTTTGGTTGCAGCAAACGATGGGTGGGTGGGATGGTTTTCTGATGGCGTGCACTTAAGGGTAAAAGGCGAGTGGAATGAGTGAAGAAAATGGAAGGTGAAATAAGGAAAGAATGAAAAATCTTCACCTTTACAAACATTAGGGTAGTTTAGTCTTTTCATTACTTCTTTTTTTATCAATGTCAAAATTGTCATTTCACCGGATTCCGACCAAACAACCTTTAACTAAAAATTCAACAAAGTCCAGGGTTAGATTGACACTTTCTCACACTGCAGGGTTACATTGACACTTTCAACCAAAAGGTAGGGTTATTTTAGCACTTTTCTCTTCTTTTTAAAATATTTATTTTTATGAAATTTAAATATTAATCGTCAAGCATGTGCATTGAACATCGTGAAAAATGTGAGATTTTTAGTAGGATGTGGGAAGTGCAAGAGTTTAAATTAAGAATTTCTTACCATGTATGAAATATTGGCATTAATTTAAACCGGTAAATGAATGATTGCATTGATGGTGACACTGTCCAATTTTTCTTTCCTCTCTCTACCAATATAGAGAACCAAATTTCGATTTCAACAAAATCTCTATTTTGGAGAATCACATGGAGCAAAAAAGTTGTCCAAAATCTCTGAAAACAATGAAAATCTCGACGACGGAGAATCATTTAGACTTGCTCTAAATGGGTTAGACGACAAACGAATGGCATAACTTATCACAATCCCACCTGATACCAAAAGTTAATGGGTAGTTAATGTTCAATTCCATTTACAATTTGACCATTAACCTCATGCCCAATTATTACACGATCCCACACGATTTCCATCCAAGCACATATCTCATGAAATGGTTTTAAGTTTTTATATCAATGAAGTCTAAAAATACTTTATTACTTTTAGTTTAGACATATGTTGCTGGAAACGGGGTGATTGTTCATCTCCCACAAGCATCAACTTTGCCATCCAATCTCTAATATCCGGATATAAGTTAATTTTCCCAAATAGCTGAAGAAAACGACCACTTCTATCTTTTTCCCGAAGAAGCATTCAAAATCAAAGGTCAAACTAATTAGGTTTTATTTACTGGAGAATGATATCTTTAAATTGTAAAACATCCCAATCTATGTCATAAAATTCCATCTATCTGCCAGGATTTTGAATTATTTGGTTCTTGTAATTACTTAGTACCATTTCATGTATTGTGTCATGTACTTGTTAGATCCATCAATCAGATGTTAAAAAAGGCTATCCCAACTCAATGCAATGGAAAGTAGATTAAGATATATAAATTACCTAGCCTTTGAACTTTGTGTATGGCAACATTTTTGAAGAGTAAAAACTGTCTTTTCAACGGTGAAACCTTTTGGGTTAATATTTTATGGAAGAGGGAATTATTTTCATGGACCAATTTTTTACAGGCTAAATATTTTAGGTTATGTTGAGTTCCAAAAAAAATATAGCGGTTAGAGTGAATGAAAATTTACACTGGATAGCAAAGCACTTGGGTTAGAAACAAATGATTCTTGATTTTGATGAGAGGGATAACAATTTCAAAAAATTTCCAACAAGAAAATCAAGAAATAATGCACATTATATACATTTTAAACCTATTACTTGAAATGATTGCCTTAATATGTCTAGATTTGAACTAGCGAATGGGTTAGACGACATACAAATGACATAGCGTGGAACAATCCCACCAGATACCGAAAATAAATTGGTAGTTAATATTCAATCCTTATTATTTTTTGACCATTAATTTCTCGCCTAATTATTTCACGATTGCCACCCATGCAGATATCGCACACACTTGTTTTAAGTAAATATATCAATAAATTTTACAAATACTTTATTAATGTTAATTTAGACATATGTGGCCATCAAAATAAATAACTATATATGAGTATATGATTATGATTTAATCGATTGTTCATCGTTCAAAAGCACGAACCACTACAATAAATCCCCCTCCCTCTCCATTTTCAGCGACAAATGTTGTAAAAACCTGAATATTCATTGTAAAAGAAGAATTTTACAATGGGCGTGTCCCCCGTGTATGGGGTTTTATGGGGGGTTCACTGTATATAATTCTCTGGCGGGCTCAGTTTTCTCGTTGTAATTGAGAATTTACAAGGGAATATTATCGATAATAATTAGTTTATTACAAAGGTAATATACACTATTACAATCGTCTTTTCCATTGTAAATGAGTTTTTACAACGACATTCAACATTGTAAAGATGCAACTATCCTACAATGATATAACTATATTTTCTCTCCAAATTCCGTTGTAAAATCACGTTTACAATGAGAAATCCTTGTTGTGAATGAATATATATAACTAATTAACCAAAGTTCATCCAAAAAAGCATCCACAACTTTCAAATATTTTGTTTCCCCCCTAACTAATAATCCAAATATAAAAGCTAACCATTAAAACACATCATTAGTTCATGAAAGTATGTATTACATAGTTTAACTGATCCAATCCAAAACCCATTAACTGCATTCTGCGTGGCTAACTTGGTTGCTGCTGACGCTCAACATGGTGCATTAGAGTTCCTATGGTTTACCTCAGGTTAAATCATCTTGTATACCAACAATCTCTATTGGTATGCCTTGAATATGTATTAGCCGCTTCGACAGGTTGGTACGAGGGTCTCGCTACTTTGGGTCCAAAGTTATAGGAATTGATTAAATCTAATTTAGCGGAAAATTAATAACCATATTCAAGATCTCATGCATATATTCAATCTGAATCTATCTAAGGGTTTAGATTACCTTTGTAGAGTGCGGAGAAACGTTCAATCACGGAGAAGAGAATCTCAGATGCGATCCCTCTATATGTATTCACAATGCATGATCAGACCGACTATGCCGTTGTCAGCTTAGAACAGATCCGCAAGCAAAGACGACCACGTCCGTCTTTCTTCTTCTCTTTTACGGCGAGGTTGGTTTTATGAGAATGGTAGGTTTATTCTGTTTCTACCGTCTGGAACGGCCAGATTCAAGAATGTTTTTCATAATGTTTATTCCTGTAAAGTATCTATTTATACAAAATAAACATAACAGTAAACTCTAACCTAAAGTCAATTTGGGCCTAGCCCAATTAGACTTAATGAGTTCTAAATTCATTTCTCATATAATTACTATTTGAGCTCTAAGCCCAATAGTTGTTTATTTTACCCAATTTCATGTCTTGTGTGTGACCCTATATGTTCAGTCATAATAAACTGCAAGCCCAATATAATTGATGCTAGGTGATCGAAAGCGGTTTTCAGCTAAACATTCTGATCACTCAAAATAACTAAATTAATTATCTCCATAATTAATCCTCAAACTATATTATGAAAAATACACATTGGCTGAAGGACACTATTCCAACACCTCCAGTATTCAATTTCTTTTGCGACGAGTCATCACTTCCTTCTCTCATGAACCTCTAATTCTTGGCCTCTCTCATAATGATAACTGCTCATCGTCATCGCCCTCTTCTTCTAGATTCTAAACCTTAGGTAACAATTGGGATTCTGTTGATATTTGTTTTGATGATTATATCGGGAAAGGTGGCGGAGATGTGGAAGAAGTCATGATGGGTGACGGGGATGTAGGGGTGACTAGGCGGGAGAGGTGGTTGAGAGCTTGACGGGGGGAGTGGTGGCAGGTAGTGTTGGCTGGCGACAATGGGAGGGATAAAATGGGAAAAAATAAGTTGAAATGACTGAGGGTATATTTGTCATTTTGGTTCTGGTCAACGATCTAATTGATGAGTCAATGCCAGAAAATAACTTGAAGGTTATATCAGTGCAATTCATCATAAAGTTAGGGTTAGTTTGGCACCTTTTGATTTTACATGATTATATTGGCACTTTCATCCTAAAGGCATGGTTAGAAAAATATTTAACCCTTATTAAATTTTTTAAAATAAAAAAATTACACTTTAAAGTGAGATAGGAAGAATAATATTTTATGTAAGAACTAGCATAATTCCACCGCGCGTTGCGCGGTACTGTTAATTAAAAAAATTAGGATGAATTTTATTGTACACTATGCATTTCATATTTAAATTGATAAAAGATAATTATGTTAAATTCTACAACTTTAAACATCTAACAAAAATACATATGAATTATTATATTAAAAAAAGATGAGCGAAAAAGGATGGCCTCATCCGAAAGTATAGAAGAACTAGAATTTTGTTCACCTTTTCCAAGAGTATTTACTCATGAGTCCATCTCTTGAAAGACGATATTTCCATAAGTTATGGAAAGACCAAGGTTTAAACTGTAAATTAGAAGAAACTAAGATAAAATTTTCGGGTTGTATTAATCGGACCATAAACTTATAACTACTGCATGTTGTATAATAATTTTTTTATATTACAACTAAACCCGTTTACTTTTCTATAATTTCAATTCAACCCCGTCTTTCCATATTCCTATGAAAAGACGGTCTTTCCCAAGACTTTGCCTTTACTCATATATGCATATATGTGCTAGTAATTTTTCTTCAAGCTTCGATTTCAGGATGCACATATTGCATCGCATGGTCAGACTCAGAGTAATAGAAGGATGGTTACAAAAGCTTGGCAATCAACCACGTCGTTCCAAATTTTATTTTGAATCTAGGCAATATTTTCTCCAGTTAAAAGCATTGCTCCCTTACATCTACATATGCGCTATATAATATATATTATTATATTATATAGGGCATATATCTTCATTTTAAGTCCCTATTGGCCTACAACAGACTAACCTTTATCTCTCCTCCTCTCTGTGTCACCACCTCTCCTCTATACAACAAACCGTAAAAGGTTCCCTTCGAAAACCTCGTCACACTAAACAGGGAACCCGTATCTATGTTACATTACAAAGAATTGTCAAGGATCTAAATATAAGGTTAGTTTAGAGCTTTACACAGTTTCATAGAATGCTACCTTTTGGTCTTCCTCGGCTTTTTGTACACCGTACCTGCCATTGCCTCTGCGTTTTGAGTGCCATAGCAAGAAATGTTTAAGCCGTTCTCCAAGCGTAGCATGAAATCACACATTGTTTCCTCCACCTGAGCCTTGTCAAGCTTTTCAAGAGCTCGAATGATAACAATCCTAAAAGCTTGCAAAACACACAGAATATTGAGACATATTGAGGCACATAGTGATGGAAAACCATCAGCTCTTTTAGTCGGATTCCCGCCTTTTCCAATTTGATCCCTTTGCCTTCTCCTTCTCCATCTCTGCCTCTTTCTGAGTTTCTTCTTTTCCATCTCCTCTTGTTTGAGGTTATCCTCGTGTGCCATAATTCAAAAGTAACCAATGTAGAGTTTCGAGTCCATAATTTTTTTAGTTTCCATAAATTCTATATCATACTGCAAAATTGGTTATGTTTCTGCTTGTTGTGCCAGGTGTAACACTTGCTTCGGTAAGGTCACATGATCCAAATGTCCTATTTCCTTGCTTAATATGCTATCAAAAACTATTAGAACATTTTAATAGATAGATCGACATCAATACATCTAATTCATTTTGGTAGAGCTATCTCAGAATCACCTTGCAAAATGAAACATTTGGGCAGCCACGCATCAGTTGACCACTGGTTGTGTCCACGGCTTGGGAAGTACCTCTTCCACAGCTTCTTTACAAAGTTCACAACCATTCATACCAGATTAAGTATCTCAGAACCGACTTGTAGAAGTTGTGAATAAGTAATTGTGAAATGTATTCTTGAATTCGAACGAATTCGAACACTGCCTTGTAAAAGTCAACAGCAAAATCAAACTTTGACCCTTAATCTTGAACTATTATGTTTCAAACCGCAGAACAAAGTGAATAGCACCAGTAAAGCGCGAACCTGAAACATCCTGGGTACAAAAACATGCTCGGCTAAGGCATCCATTTTAGTGAATCCCTCCAGCATTTCAACCTGCTATTGATAGTACTTAGATTGATGGGGATCGTTGGGGTAAAATTACTAAGGTTAAACTTGTGTTTGGCAAATTCCCAGATGAAAAATATTTGGTAATGCAAAAGAACAATATGAGAAACAACAGACCAAGAGATACTGATAGCATTTGTTGGGTCCAGCAAGACCAGTTGCAACATTGTTGAGACTCGAGTTCACCCCACTTTTCTGAACTCAAATATTTTAGCATTTGAATGATATCAATACAGGTTTATAATTTTTATGGCAAAATAAAATATTTACATGGATTTTCAGGAGTAAAACACGTGCACCATTACCATAGCCTACGAATAAATGTAGATTTACAATAGTAAGTAGTATCAAGTGAGATTATGCATCAGATTAAAAGAGGCGTTTGCCTAATGCATATCAGATTCATCCTTTAATGATCATTACAAC
>JAULKM010101882.1:0-25798 GCA_032355605.1 Rubia tinctorum | reverse complement strand
AAAATGGAGTCTTCAAGGTCTTCAAATTTTCAACAATTACCTCGTCTCACAGAATTCTTATTACAAGTGACAAAAGCAATAAAGTTGCTCTCAACTCTAATAATATGAATTCAAGGTAAAATATAGTATCCAAAGCATAAAAGTCTCCCAAAATGAGTACAAAAAATCCCAAAATAACTATATAAAATAGACACATGACGTACACTAGGGGCCTAAGGATAAATGTTCGGGTTTGTACAGATGGGAATGAGTCATCCCAGCTTTATCGCGCTTCCATGTAGTTCAGGCTTGATCAATTCATTACAGCATTCATTCCTCAAAAGGCTTAATTTATTACAAATGCGTGGGAAGATTATAGGATATTGTTTTCGTTCACTTTTAGTTTGTATCTCCTGGTCAGGTTGTTTGATGGTAACTTGATCATCGAGTACCATAAATGGTGGAATGAATCAATGGTGGTTCCAGTTCAAACATTTTTTAGGTGTCTCAAAAGGACGCAGGACTACCATAGTACGATGTCTTGAGATTCATAGGTTAAGACAGGCGAGGATTAGCTTCATCGTGTGTAACTGATTGTATCCTTCGAAGGTTGCTCAAGCAAAACCTTATGATCCCGATGCCCCCCCCCCTTCTTATTCCCTACAAAGCGAAAGAGAAAACATATATCCTATTAAAATCAACTTGGCCAAAATACGTACCACCTACATAGTTTCCAAATTCTCCTTGGACGAATTTGTTAACCAAGCATCGCAAGAAAAATGTGTGCATTTTGCGTGTGTCGACATAATCATCCTTTCCAAATGGATATTTAATATATCTTTACCCAAAATATTGATCCCAAATAAAGTAGCAAATTCATTGTCTTAATATCATATATTGCTTTAATTTTCATTTCTTATGTAAATAAAAATTTTAAAGGTAAATATGAAGGAAATCATGATTTTAGAGCTTCCAATTTATGAAAAATTATAAATTTACAATACAAAGAATGTGGTAGATGTTTCCTAAAAATTAAAAAAAACTGTGTTACTATAAGTAAGGGAATCCAAGTCACGAGAAAAGACTAGAGAATGGTGTAATTAAGCAAATTGGGGAAGCTCCAAAGGGTTAATTGGTTTAAAAACAAATAAGAAGTTCTAACCAATCATTGTATAAATAAATAATTGTCTCTTATGGAAGTTGGAATTAGATATTTTTTGTCACGTTGAATAAGAGAAATTTGATTAAATGTAGCAATATAACTACATAAGAATCTCTTATCAGATGGATGCAAAGTTGGGGGAACATCATTTGAGCCAATCCAAAAACTGCACTAGTTGTCATCATAAGTTCAATGTCAAGCCGTCTTAATATGTCATATTTATAATATTTATTTGCTTATTATTTTATATTCTTGACTTCGCCATTTAACTTTTGAAAGTGAAGAATCTAAATAAGATATAAAAGAATCCCACCATATTGTTCATATATAAACCTTGTACATGTACACACACATACTATTGATAGTTTCTTTTCATTTCACGGGACTGGGTAGGTCAACTAGCTGAGGTGTAATTTACTCCAATGGATCAAGAACTTATAGATGAATCTAGTGAATGTACTTTAAAATATAGCAAGGTGATATAATAAATAGTCATTTCAGTTCAAATTGTTTACATAAATTCCAACAAAATTTCACATTTTATAAATATGAATAATGACTAAATATGCACTTTAGTACTTATTTAATTGGTTTCGTTAATTTGTCCACATGTGTGCATGTGTCTAACATGTACGAAACATCTCTCTCCAAAAACATCAGAGTTCAAAATTAAATAGGAAGATGAAGTTTTAAGTATTGCATGGTTTTATTTTCATTAATCAGATATACTCTAAAATATAGTAAGAATTTATAAGAAATATGAAGTTTAATTTATAATTTTATTAAATTGGACATAATTTAAAATTTTGTAGCCGATCCGATTCTATTAATTTGGTTAATAGTGAAATATGTAATTTAATGATCTTTTAATTGGTTTAATGTCATCTTATGGTAATTTTAAACATTTGTGCTTTTGTCATGCGTGTTTCCATTTTGAGGCTTTATTGTATGGATCTTGATGAGTGGTTATTTCCTTAAGTTTAAAAAGAGCAGGAAGGATTGTGTTGGTGTTCATTGCACAAATCGGGAGGTTTTTGGATGAAGGGCTTGACTCGTACGCTAGGTGCCTGAGGATAAGAATTCGGATGGTACGGATGGGAATGAATCGACCAGACTCATTGCGCTGCCATGTATGTCAGGCTTGATCAAGTCATTACAGATGTGTAGGGAGATGATGGGATGGTGTTTTCACTAACTTTTAGTTTGTATCTACCCGTAAGGTTGTTTGATGGTAGCTTGAGAATTGATTACCATAAATTGTGGAATGAATCAATGGTTGTTCCAGTTCAAATATTTTTAGGCGTACCAAAAGGACGCAGGGCTACCATAGTACGATGTCTTCGGGTTAATAGGCCAAGACAGTCAAAGCTTAGATGTATTGTGCATAGCTAATTTTATCCTTCTAAGGTTACCCAAGCGAAACCCTACGATCCCGATGCCCCCCTTCGTATTCCTTACAAAGCGAAGGAGGACACATTTATCCTGTTAAAATCAACTTGACTGAAATACATACCACATACGTAGTTTCCAAATCCTCCTTTTCTGAATATGTTAACAAAGCATCATGTGAAAGATGCGTGCATCTTCCGTGTGTTGAGAAAATCATCCTTTTCAAATGGATATTTAATTGGTTCTATGCCATCTTATGTTAGTTGGTTCCATTTCACCTCATGTTATCTTTTATGTTTGTGAACATGTGTGCTTGTATCATGCACATTCGTAATTTATTTACCCAAAAGAATTATTCAGAATAAAGTAGCAAAGTCATTGTTTTAATACCTTTCATTGCTTTAATTTTCATTTCATCAGTAAATAAAAAATTTATAATATGTAATGTCAATTTTAAATAAGAAGGAAACCATGATATTAGAGCTACCAAATTATGAAATTTTAAAATACAAGGAATGCAATGTTTCTTGAGAACTAAAATAAAATTCTATATTACAAAAAGTTAGGGAATCCAAGTAATGAGAAAAGACTAGAGAATGGTAACTGAGCAAATTGGGGGAACTCCAAGAAGTAAATTGGTATAAAAATTCATAAGATATTCTAACCATACATTGTATAAATAAATTATTGTCTCTTATGGAAGCAAAAATTCGAAAGTTTTTGTCGCGTTTAATAAGAGAAAAAATTTTAGGAGTAGACAATATAAATATATAAGAAATTCTTATTAAATAGACGCAAAGTTTGGGGAGCAGCATTTGAGCGGATCTAAACTGTCCTAGTTGTCATCATAAGTTCGATGGCAAACCGACTTAATATGTCATATTTATAATTTTTATTTACTTATTATATTATATTCTTGACTTCACCATATGACTTTTGAAAGTGAAGAATCAATTAAAGAGATAAAAGAATCACACCGTATTGTTCATATATACAAATTGTACATGTACACACACATACTATTGGTATTTTTTCATGTTGCAGGACTGGGTAGATCTACTAGATGAGGTGGAATTTACTCCAATGGATCAAGAACTGATAGATGAATCTAGTGAATGCACCTTAAAATGTAGCAAGGTGATATAATAAATAGTCATTTCAGTTCAAATTGTTTATATAAAATCTAACAAAATTTCACATTTATGAGCCATTCCAATTCTATAAAGATGAATAAGGATTAAATATGCACTTTAATGCTCATTAATTGGTTTCGTTAATTTGTGAACATGTGTGCATGTGTTGTGCATGTTCGAAACAAAATTTTCGAAAAACATTAGTTCAAAATTAATAAGGAGATTAATTTTGAAGTATTGTATAGTTTCATTTTCATTAATCAAATATACTTTAAAACATAGTTAGATTTTATAAGAAACATGAAGTTTGTTTTAAATATTTTATTAAATTGAACAAAATTTAAATTTTTGTAGCCAATTCGATTACATAATCTTGGTTAATAGTGAAATATGCAATTTATTATCTCTTAATTGGTTTAATGTCTTCTTATGTAAATTGTACACATTTGTGCGAGTTTCGTGCAAATTTTCATTTTGAGGCTTTATTGTATGGATCTTGATGAGTGATCATTTCCTAAAGCTTACAAAGAGCAGGAAGGATGGTGTTGGTATTTGTTGCGTAAATTTGGGTGGTTTTTTTATGAAGGACTTGAATCGTGCGCTAGGAGCCTAAGGATTCGGGTTTGTACGGATGGGAATGTGTCGTACCAGCTTTATCGCGCTGCCATGTAGTTTAGGCTTGATCAATTCATTAATGCATTTATTCCTCAAAAGACTTAATTTATTGCTAATACGTGGGAAGATTATAGGATGTTGTTTTCGTTCACTTTTAGTTTGTATCTCCCGGTAATGTTGTTTGATAGTAACTTGCGCATCGAGTACCATAAATGGTGGTTCCAGTTCAAACATTTTTAGGTGTATAGTACGATGTCTTGAGATTCATAGGTTAGCTTCATCCTGCGTAGCTGATTGTATCCTTCGAGGGTTGCTCAAGCGAAACCTTATGATCCCGATGCCCCCCTTCGTATTCCCTACAAAGCGAAGGAGAAAACATTTATCCCGTTAAAATCAACTTGGCCAAAATATTTACCACCTACATAGTTTCCAAATTATCCTTGGACAAATTTGCTAAACAATCATCGAATGCAAGATGTGTGCATTTGTCGTGTGTCGACATAATCACCCTTACTAAATGGATATTTAATATATATTTACCCAAAACATTGATTCCAAATAAAGTAGCAAATTCATTGTCTTAATAGCGTATAATCCTTTAATTTTCATTTCTTATGTAAATAACTTTTTTAGAGTTAAATATGAGGGAAACTATGGTTTTAGAGCTTCCAATTTATGAAAATTTATAAATTTACAGTACAAAGAATGCGGTAGATGTTTCCTAAGAAATAAAACAAAATTCTATATTACCATAAGTTAGGAAATCCAAGTCACGAGAAAAGACTAGAGGATGGTGTAATTAAGCAAATTGGGGGAGCTCCGAGGGGTAAATAGGTTTAAAAACTCATAAGAAATTCTAACCAATCATTGTATAAATAAATTATTGTCTCTTATGGAAGTTGGAATTAGATAGTTTTTGTCACATTGGATAAGAGAAATTTGATTAAATGTAGCCAATATAATTACATAAGAAATTCTTATCAGATAGATGCAAAGTTGGGGGAACATCATTTGAGCGGATTCAAATACTGCCCTAGTTATCATCATAAGTTCGATGTCAAGCCGTCTTAGTATGTCATATTTATAATATTTATTTGCTTATTATTTTTATATTCTTGACTTCGCCATACGACTTTTGAAAGTGAAGAATCTAAATAAGATATAAAATAAAACCACCATATTGTTCATATATAAACCTTGTACATGTACACACACATACTATTGATAGTTCTTTTCATGTCACGAGACTGGGTAGGTCTGCTAGCTGAGGTGTTATTTACTCCAATGGATCAAGAACTTATAGATGAATCTAGTGAATTTACTTTAAAATATAGCAAGGTGATATAGTAAATAGTCATTTCAGTTCAAATTGATTACATAAATTCCAACAAAATTTCACATTTGATTTTTATAAAAAATGAATAATGACTAAATATGCATATTAGTACTTATTTAATTGGTTTCGTTAATTTGTGCACATGCGTGCATGTGTCTTGCAAGTATGAAACATCTCTCTCCAAAAACATCATAGTTCAAAATTAAATAGGAAGATGAAGTTTTAAGTATTGCATGGTTTTATTTTCATTAATCATATATACTTTAAAATGTAGTAAGATTTTATAAGAAATATGAAGTTTAATTTAATTTTTTATTAAATTGAACATAATTTAATTTTTTGTAGCCGGTCCGATTCTATTAATTTGGTTAATAGTGAAATATGTAATTTAATGATCTTTTAATTGGTTTAATGTCATCTTATGTTAAATGTAAATATTTGTGCTTTTTTCGTGCGTGTTTCCATTTTGAGGCTTTATTGTATGGATCTTGATGAGTGGTCATTTCCTGAAGTTTAAAAGGAGCAGGAAGGATGGTGTTGGTGTTCATTGCACAAATTGGGAAGGTTTTGGATGAAGGGCTTGACTCGTGCGGTAGGTACCTGAGGATAAGTATTCGGGTTGGTGCGGATGGGATTGAGCCGTACCAGCCTCATTGCACTGCCATGTATTTCGGACTTGATCAAGTCATTACAGATGCGTGGGGGGAGATGATAGGATAGTCTTTTCACTCACTTTTAGTTTGTATCTCCCCGTAAGGTTGTTTGATGGTAACTTAAGCATCGATTACCATAAATTGTGGAATGAATCAATGATGGTTCCAGTTCAAACATTTGTAGGTGTACCAAAAGGACGCAGGGCTACCATAGTACGATGTCTTCAGGTGCATAGGTCAAGACAGTCAAAGCTTAGTTGTATCGTGCATAGCTGATTTTATCTTTCTAAGGTTGCCCAAGCAAAACCCTACGATCCCGATGCCCCCCTTCGAATTCCTTACAAAGAGAAGGAGGATGCATTTATCCTGTTAAAATCAACTTGGCTTAAATACATATCACATATGTAGTTTCCAAATCCTCCTTTGGCAAATTTTCTAACAAAGCATCGCGTGCAAGATGTGTGCATTTGTCGTGTGTTCAGAAAATTATCCTTTACAAATGGATATTTAATTGGTTCTATGTCATCTTATGTTTGTTGATTCCATTTCACCTCATGATATCTTTTATGTTTGTGAACATGTTTGCTTGTATCGTGCACATTCGTAATTTCTTTACCCAAAATATTGATTCAAAATAAAGTAGCAAAGTCATTGTTTTAATACCTTTCATTGCTTTAATTTTCGTTTCATCTGTAAATAAAAGTTTTATAGTATGTATTGTCAATTTTAAATAAGAAGGAAGCCGTGATTTTAGAGCTTCCAACTTATGAAAATATTAAATTTTAAAATACAAGGAATGCGATGTTTCTTGAGAACTAAAACAAAATTTTATATTACCAAAAGTTAGGGAATCCAATTCATGAGAAAATACTAGAGAATGGTAATTATGCAAATTAGGGAAACTCCAAGAAGTAAATAGGTTTAAAAATTCATAAGAAATTCTAACCAAACATTGTATAAATAAATTGTTGTGTCTTATGGAAGTTGGAATTCGAAAGTTTTTGTCGCGTTTAATAAGAGAAATTTTATTAAGAGTATACAATATAAACATATAAGAAATTCTTATCAAATAGACGCAAAGTTGGGGGAGCAGCATTTGAGCAGATCCAAACTGTTCTAGTTGTCATCATAAGTTTGATGGCAAGCCGACTTAATATGTCATATTTATAATTTTTATTTACTTATTATCTCATATTCTTGACTTCACCACATGATTTTTGAAGGTGAAGAATCAAATAAAGAGATAAAATAATCCCACCGTATTGTTCATATATACGAATTGTACATGTACACACACATACTATTGGAATTTTTTTCATGTTGCAGGACTGGGTAGGTCTACTAGCTAAGGTGAAATTTACTCCAATGGATCAAGAACTGATAGATGAATCTAGTGAATGCACTTTATAATGTAGCAATGTAATATAATAAATAGCCATTTCAGTTTAAATTATTTACATAAAATCTAACAAAATTTCACAGTTATGAGCCAATCCGATTCTATATAGATGAATAATGATTAAATATGCACTTTAGTGCTCATTAATTGGTTTCGTTAATTTTTGAACATGTGTGCATGTGTCGTGCATGTTCGAAACAAAAATTTTGTAAAACATTAGTTCAAAATTAAATAAGGAGATTAATTTTTAAGTATTGTATAGTTTCATTTTCATTAATCAGATATACATTAAAACATAGTTATATTTTATAAGAAACATGAAGTTTGTTTTAACTATTTTATTAAATTGAACACAATTTAAATATTTGTAGCCAATTCGATTACATAATCTTGGTTAATAGTGAATTATGCAATTTATTATCTCTTAATTGGTTTGATGTCTTCTTATGTAAATTGTACACATTTGTGCGAGTGTCGTGCATATTTTCATTTTGAGGATTTATTGTATGGATCTTGATGAGTGGTCATTTCCTAAAGTTTACAAAGAGCATGAAGGAAGGTGTTGGTGTTTGTTGCGTAAATTTGGCTGGTTTTTTTATGAAGGGCTTGACTCATAGGCTAGGGGCCTAAGGATAAATGTTTGGGTTTGTACAAATGGGAATGAGTCGTACCAGCTTCATCGCGCTGCCATGTAGTTCAGGCTTGATCAATTCATTACAACATTCATTCCTCAAAAGACTTAATTTATTACAAATGCGTGGGAAGATTATAGGATGTTATTTTCGTTCACTTTTAGTTTGTATCTCCAGGTAAGGTTGTTTGATGGTAACTTGAGCATCGAGTGCCATAAATTGTGGAATATATCAATGATAGTTCCAGTTCAAACATTTTTAGGTGCCTCAAAAGGACGCAGGGCTACCATAGTACGATGTCTTGAGATTCAGAGATTAAGACAGACGATGCTTAGCTTCATCGTGCGTAGCTGATTGTATCCTTCGAGGGTTGCTCAAGTGAAACCTTATGGTCCCGATGCCCCCCCTTCGTATTCCCTACAAAGTGAAGAAGAAAACATTTATCCCGTTAAAATCAACTTGGCCGAAATACGTACCCCCTACATAGTTTCCAAATTCTCCTTGATGAATTTGTTAACCAAGCTTCGCATGCAAGATTTTTGCATTTGGCGTGTGGCGACATAATCATCCTTTCCAAATGGATATTTAATTGGTTCATTGTCAACTTATGTTAGTTGGTTCCATTTCATCTCATGTTTTCTTTTATATTTGTGCACATGTGTGCTTGTATCATGCATATTTATAATTTCTTTACCCAAAACATTGATTCTAAATAAAGTAGTAAAGTAATTGTCTTAATAGTGTATATTGCTTTAATTTTCATTTCATATGTAAATAAATTTTGTAAAGTAAGTATTGTCAATTTTAAATATGAAGAATCCATGATTTTAGATATTCCAACTTATGAAAATTTATAAATTTACAACACAAAGAATGTGGTAGATGTTTCCTTGGAAATAAAACAAAATTCTATATTACCTAAGTTAGGGAACCCAAGTCACGAGAAAAGACTAGAGAATGGTAATTAAGCAAATTGGGGGAGCTCCAAGGAGTAAATTGGCTTTAAAATTCATAAGAAATTCTAACCAAACATTGTATAAAAAATTATTATCTCTTATGGAAGTTGGAATTGGAAAGTTTTTGGTACATTGAATAAGAGAAATTGTATTAAGAGTAGTGAATATAACTACACAAGAAATTCTAATATGATAGAAGCAAAGTTGGGGGAACATTTGAGCGGATCCAAACACTGTCCTAGTTGTGATCATAAGTTCGATGGCAAGCCGGCTTAATATGTCATATTTATAATTTTTATTTACTTATTCTTTTATATTCTTAACTTTCCCATACAAATTTTGAAAATGAAGAATCAAATCAAGAGTTAAAAGAATCCAACCATATTGTTCATATGTGCACATTGTATATGTGTACGCAGACATATTATTGATAGTTTTTTTCATGTCGTGGGACTGGATATGTCTACTATCTGAGGTGAAATTTATTCCAAAGATAAAGAATTGATAGATGAATCTAGTGAATGCACTTTTTGGAGGTCATCGCCGTACCTCTCAAAAATACAATTTATAAGCCCTAAATGCTTCTTAACTACAACTAAGTTGATAGTGGAATATCGGGGTCGTCCACGATAAAAAGTGATTTTCCTAAGGGTATAAGGGTGGATACTAGGCTAGATATACATATACACATATAAGAAAGCATGTAAAGATAAATCTACAACCTATCCAATACTTTAACTACTTTTTGTGAAGATAAATCTTCTATCCTTCTTTGATAGTAGTTAACAAAGAGTGAATTCGACATCTCTTAGCAAACCTCACAAATGACCCCTTTAGTCAAGAAACGGCTAAAGATATCCCATTTATGGCATTGAGTATGAAGAATCAACAAGTTTGGTAACACTTATAAACACTACACCATGTCTAAGTGAGGAATAAATTCATGCATTTACACAAGATTAGTCAAGTACGTTCAATGTTCGTAGATCTCTCCTATTTTCTACACACAAAAAACATGACAAAGAGTTCGACATTATCATATTCATCTAGCAATTATCAAATTTAGAAGCTCTAATTCATGCTCTTGGATTCCATATCAAAAGAGGGGAAAATTAGCTACTTTTTCCCAACCCTAACAAGCAATCATACAAGCAACTCATCTACTCAAACTTCCAACAACATTAGTGAATTCAACAACCAACATTTAAAGCTCAATAAATGCACAATAGCTAAAGAATTAAATAGGCATAAAGATTTCTCAGGACATGGGCTTGGAAGCCTTAATCAATTGCTCTTAAGATTAAGTTTTGCTGCTAGAATTCATACTAAACATCAAAAGGAAATCAAACATAAATTCAAGATAAAACTAAGATGGGAAATAAAGACAACTAGGGTTTTTACTTGCAGAAATCAGGAAGAAGAAGAGAGTAAAGAGAAAAGGATTAAGTGTGCTATTTATAGTACAAAAAGGACAATTAATCCTGACCACTTGTCTGTCGTGACTCGCGACTAGGGCATAGCGACTCGCAACAGATGCCAAAAATAACGTTCGATTTTCTTTCTTCTTCTTATCTTCTATCTTCCTTTCCACTTCACTTCTCTTAAAATCTTCAAGTCTTCAAAAGATGAACTTCATTGTTTTCAACGGTCTTCAGTCTTCAAGTCTCGATGTTATTGCCCTGTCACACAAAATCCACAAGAAAAGTCATAAGATCGTAAAAGTTGGTCTTAGCTCTCCTGGTAGAACTTGAAGGTAAAACACAAGCTCTAGATGACAAAAGAGACCAAAAGTGATTCCAAAAAGTCCCAAAATATGCACATAAAATAAACACGTCAACCCTCCCCACACTTGAATCTTAGTCGTCCTCGAGTAAGAAGAGATTCAAGAACGCAAAGAGATACACATATCCAAATCCTAAACTAGTATTCCTCCAAATCAATACCTCACAAAACTCTCAATATCACAAATCCCAAAATTAAGCTTAAATGAGATTTCACATACAAACCCAATTCCTAAATCTACCCAACCATACCACCTATCAATTCACTAATACCCATAAAAACATCTCCAAGTTCCAAATTGATAGTCCCAAAATCCAATGACATTAAGTGAAGTCAAAACCACGCCAAATGTTCAAATACTTCACTTTATACCAATATATCAACCCAAAAATAAAGCATATCAAGAATCAAAAATTTCATACCATACTTCGTTTTCCCCGCTAAGTTACTCAATCCCACGAAGCCCCATGATGTTAGGCTACCCGATCCATCCATATGTTAACCGCAACCTTATAACTCCAACTCCAGAAAATGAGTAAAATTCTAACACATTTTTTCCTTTTTCTCTTTCTATCAATTTTCCTAGGAGCCCTTTCGAGTTTTCATCCTAGCCACACCTCATGTTTCTTTGGCTCACATCTAACACACATATTTAGCCTCTCATTTTGGCCTAGCCCTTTGGGTTTTTGGCTTATCTGTGCCCCCAATGTTTCCTAAATTACCCTCTCGGGTTTTCAACTTAGCTAGTTTGCTTTTTATTTTTATTTTTGCACTTTTCATTTTCAATTGTTTTCAAAATTTTCAATTTTTTATTTTTCCTTGTTTTTCCAATTAAAATAGAAAAACCTAGGCAACTAAAACATCAAATCCAAAAGCATTCCAAAAACCAAAAACATCCAAAACAAAGAACATCTGAAACCAAAACAAAAATCATCCAAGAGGTAATAAGTCTAAAGCTAAATCCCCCCCCCCCCACAATTAAAGCAATACATTGCCCTCAATGTAGACAAAAAAGGGAAAAACAGTATAAATCACAATGGGGATGAAATAGCTCATAATCACTGCTGGGACGAGGAACCATCATCTATGAAGTAGCATTATTTTTACTGGGCCACCCAATCCTTGTTCCTCTCGCGCCGCTCTCTACACCTCACTGCACAGGGATCAGGGCCTGAGGGACCACCAAAGAGCGTCTGGATGTCTTGTACCCTGGATGAGAGAAGATCAATCTCCCCATCCATCTCTATGAAGCTCCGCGAGACGAATAGGGTGGTGTCTAAGACCAAGCCCTCCAATCGAGAGTAAACGTATGGGGGCTTCTGTGGAAACTGAGTGTGCCTACTGTCCTCCTACATTGGCTCGGTGTCAGAAAGAGATGGAGAATGTGGTGCACCCTTTGGCGAGTGTTGAGTGAATGGCAGCGCGCCCTCCTCAGTCCAGACTGGCTATGGAGGGAGGTTCAGAAGTTCCCGCTGAAATTCTTCCTAGCACTGCACGTCCGCATCTATCGCTAAGTCCTCCACGGGTGTGGCGGGCTCTAGCTTGGTCTGCGCACCTGAAGGAGGTTCATAAAGGTGACACCACCATTCCCGCACAACCAGGGGTACACCCCAGTAATAACCATAAACTCATTGAGGTGGTAGTTCTTCATCCTCGCTAAGGGGATGAGGTATGAAGAACCCCTACCCACTCTTGATAAAATTTATCTTATTCAACATGCTAAAAACTTTCTAATTCCAACTTCCATAAGAGACAATCATTTATCTATAAAATGTTTGGTTAGAATTTCTTTTGAATTTTTAAACCTATTTACCCCATGGAGCTCCCTCAATTCGCATAATTACCATTCTCTAGTCTTTTCTCATGACTTGGATTCCATAACTTATGGTAATACTGAATTTTCTTTTACTTTGCTACTTTATTTAGAATCAATATTTTTGGGTAAACAAATCATGAATATGAACGATACAATCACACATGTGCACAAATATAAAAGATAACATGAGATTAAATGGAACCAACTAACATAAAATGATACAGAACCTATAAATATCCATTTGGAAAATATGATTATGTCGACACACAACAAATGCACACATCTCTCACACGATGCTTAGTTAACAAATTCATCAAAGGAGGACTTGGAACCTACGTAGGTAGTAGGTGTTTCGACCAAGTTCATTTTAATGGGATAAATGTGTCCTCCGTGGTTTTGTTAGGAATACGAAGGTGGACAAAGGAATCATAGGGATTCATTTGATCAACCTTAGAAGGATACAATCAGTTGCGCACGATGCAGCTAAGCCTCGTCTGTCTTGACCTATGAAACTCAAGACATAGTAATATGATAGCCCCTGCATCCTTTTTCATACACCTAAAAATGTTTGAACTGAAACAACCATCGATTCATTCCACATTTTAGGGTACTCGATGCTCAAGTTACCATCAAACAACCTTACTGGGAGATATATACTAAAAGAAATTGAAAACCCCATCCTATAATCATCCCACACATCTGTAATAAATTAAACCTTTTGGGGAAAGAATGTTGTAATTAACTTGATCAAGCCCGAACTATATGGCAGTGCAAAGAGGCTAGTTCGGCTTATTCTCATCCGTACTAACCTGAACATTTATTCTCAGGCATCTAGGGTACGAGTCAATCCCTTCATCCAAAAACCTCCCCAATTTTTGCAACGAACACCAACACCATCCTTTCTGCTCTTCGTAATCTTTAGGAAATGATGACTCATCAAGATCCATACAATCAATAAAGCCTCAAAATCAAAACATGCACGTCACACGCACAAATGTGTACGATTAACATAAGATGACACTAAACCAATTAAAAGATCATTAAATTGCATATTTCACTATTAACCAATTTTATGGAATCGAATCTAACACAAAAGTTTAAATTGTGTTCAATTTAATAAAATAGTTAAATTAAACTTTATATTTCTTGTAAAATCTAACTTCATTTTAAAGTATATCTGATAAATGAAATTGAAACCATACAATACTTGAAACATTATCACCCTATTTAATTTTGAACTAATGTTTTTGGAAAAAAATGTTTTGAACATCCACGACACATGCACACATGTGCACAAATTAACGAAGCCAATAAAATAAGCACTGAAGTGCATATTTAATCATTATTCATGTTCGTAAAATCGGATAGGTTCATAAATGTGAAATTTTGTTTAACAATTTGAACTAAAAGGAATATCATATCACTTTGCTACATTTTAAGGTGCATTCACTAGATTCCTCTATCAGTTCTTGACCCACGTGAGTAAATTTCACCTTAGCAAGTAGACCTACCCAGTTCCGCAACATGAAAAAACACTATCAATAGTATGTGAGTGTACATACACAATGTGTATATGTGAACAATATGGTGGGATTCTTTTATCTCTCTATTTGATTTTTTACTTTTAAAGATCATATGGTGACGTATAGAATATAAAATAATAAGTAAGTCAAATTTATAAATATGACATATTAAGCCGGCTTACCATCGAACTTATGATCACAACTAGGGCAGTGTTTGGATCCAATCAAATGATGCTCCCCAACTTTGCGTATATATTATCAGAATTTCTTAAGAAGTTATACTGACAACTATTAATAAAATTTATCTTATCAACATGCCAAAAACTTTCTAATTCTAACTTCCATAAGAGACAATCATTTATCTATAAAATGTTTGGTTAGAATTTCTTTTGAATTTTTAAACCTATTTACCCCGTGGGAGCTCCCCCAATTTGCATAATTACCATACTCTAGTCTTTTTTCATGACTTGGATTCCATAACTTATGGTAATACATAATTTTCTTTTAGTTCTCAGGAAACAACTGACCAATTCCTTATATTGTAAAATTATAAATTTTCATAAGTTGAAAGCTCTAAAATCACGGTTTCTTTTATATTTAAATTTGACAATAAATACTTTAAATTTTTTATTTACTTATGACTCGCGACGAGTAGACGAGTAGACCTTCCTTGTACTTAGATTTTTTTTTGAATTTACCAAATCTTCATGATTTTCTCCCTTTCTTCATGTTTTCCTTCTTCCATCCATCCAGTGCCATGCTCTTCAATTTGCTAGAAAATCATGGAAAAACACACCCATGAAAAAACAACGACAAAATAATGAAAATAACGACAAAAACTAAATTTGAAACAACATCGATGGAATGTCACGAATGATGATCCGGATGATTAAAAAAAGTCTATTTAGCATCATCAGCATGAATTACCTTCCTTCTTGGGTTCACTCACAAACTGGATCAAAAAGATCAACATCTTCTCCTTTTCCTGCCACAAAACTCTCGTGGTAAGTTTCAAACGTTTTCTGTTGACCTTAAAGGAATTGGACTTAGCTCGATCCAAGAATTTCATCGCACTGTGCGGGAATGCCTTCACCACTTCAAAATGATCAATCTACCGCGACCTCAATTTATCGGGAATTAGGCGAAGACGGGATGGAAATAGAAGGACCTTTTGGCTCACATAAAACTCCTTCCTATTGATCATCTTGTCATGCCAAGCCTTTGTCTTCTCTTGGTAGATTTTGGCATTCTCATAGGATTCCCTTTGTATCTCATTCAATTCTTACAATTGTAGCTTCCTATGCAAACCGGCCTCATCTATATCAAGGTTGAAGTTCTTGATAGCCCAATAAGCCACGTGCTCTATTTCTGTCGATAAATGGAATGGCTTTCCAAAGATCAACCAGTATGGTGACATACCAATTGGTTTATTGTAAGCCATCCTATATCCCCACAAGGCATCATTCAACCGAGAACTCCAATTCTTCTGGTAAAGGTTAACCATTTTTTGAAGGATGGACCTGATTTCCCTATTAAAAAATTTGGCTTGGCCATTGGTTTATGGATGATAGGTGGTGGATGTTTTGTGTGTTATTCCATACTTCATCAAAAGTGCCTCTATTTTTCGATTGAAAAATGGGTGCCACGGTCACTAATCAAGGCTCGAGGAACCTCAAACCTAGAGAAGATGTAATTTTCAAAGAAATCTGCAACCACTTTGGAATCATCAGTTCTAGTGGGTTTTACTTCAACCCACTTTGGCACATAATCAATGGCAAGAAGAATGTATGTAAAGCCACAAGAGTTAGAAAATTGTCCCATAAAATCAATGCCCCAAACATCAAAGATTTCGCAATACAAAATAGGCTTTTGTGGCATTTCATTCGTAGAAGAGATATTTCCTACTCTTTGACATACATCACAAGATTTGCAAAAAATGTATGCATGTTTATTCAATGTAGGAAAATAAAAACCACTTTCTAGGACTTTCCTAGTGGTGCTCTTTCTTCCATAATGACCTCCACATGCATAAGAATGACAAAAGGCAATAATTGAATGCAGTTAATTATTAGAGACACGTCTCCTAACAACTTGATCCACACAATGTTTCCACAAAAAGTGATCATCCCACACACAATATTTAGCATTGCTCCTTAGCTTATCTTTTTGAGCTTCTGAAAAATGGGGAGGAAACTTACTGGAAACAAGGAAATTCATAATATTGGCATACCACGGTTAGAAGTTCCCGATTGTGAACAATTGTTCATCAGGGAACTTTTCCTGTATTTGCTCAGTCATTAGTGACTTTACCTCAACTTCATGGCATGGAACCAATCAGATCAAGTGATCAGCTACAAGGTTCTCCATTACCTTCTTGTCTCTTACCTTCAAATCAAACATGCTCAAAAACAAGATCCACTTAATCAATCTCTGCTTGGCCTCTTTCTTCGTCATCAAGTGACGAAGCGCTGCATGGTCAGTTTACACAATACTTCAATACCAAGCAAAAAAAGATCAAAATTTTTATAAAGAAAATACTACAGCTAGCAATTATTTTTTTGTGGTGGAGCAGTTCCTTTGGGGATCGTTGAGAGTAATGGATGCATAATAGATGGCATTAGGCACTCTCCCCACCCTTTGACCAACCACCGCTTCGACGGTGTCATCGCTCGCATGGCATATGATCTCAAATGGCATGGACCAATTCGAGGGTTGAATAATAGGGGCCAAAACTAACCTTTCCTTCAATGAATTGAAGGCCCATTTACAACCCTCGTTCACCACAAATTCCACCTCATTTTACAACATCTTGCACAAAGGAGGTGCAATCTTTGAAAAATCCTTGATGAACCGGTGATAGAACCCTACATGACAAAGAAAAGAGCTCACTTCGCGCACATTAGTAGGATAAGGCAAAGTTTGGATTGTGTCTATCTTTTCCTTGTCTACCTCAATACCCTTAGATGAGACAATATGACCTAAGACAATGCCCTTTTCTACCATAAAATGACATTTCTCAGAATTTAACACAATATTAGTATCAATTCAATGCTTAAGGACTTATGTTAAATTTTCTAAACAATTGTTAAGAGAATTTCCATGAAAGGTGAAATCATCCACAAACACTTCAACAAAATTTTCAATAAATTCAGAGAAAATGCTTACCATACACTGTTGGAAAGTGGTGGGGGAATTACATAACCCAAAAGCATACGCCGGTAAGAAAACATACCGAAGGGGTTCATGAAGGTTGTTTTCTCTTGGTCCTCCGGAGCAATGACCACTTGAAAGTAACCCGAGTATCCATCCAAGAAGCAATAGAATAGATGACTTGATAGTTTCTCGAGCATTTCATCAATGAATGGTAGTGGGAAGTGATCCTTCCGGTTACCGCATTTAGCCTTCGGTAGTCTATGTAAACTCGTCACCCGTTTTGGACACGAGTGGGCACCATTTCACCCTTGTCATTCTCGACTACCGTCACCCCACTCTTCTTTGTCACCACTTGAGTTGGGCTCACCCACTAGCTATCCAAAATTGGATAAATCATCCCCGCTTGAAGAAATTTGAGGATCTCCGCCTTCACCACCTCCATCATAGGTGGATTTAAACAACGTTAGGGTTGTCGCAAGTATTTTGTATCATCTTCCAATAATATTTGGTACATGAAAGTGGATGGACTTATACCTCTGAACTCAGCAATAGTCTATCCAATTGCTTTCTTGTTCTTCTGAAACACCACCGTTAATTTTTCCTCTTGCTCTTGGATGAGATTACTTGAAATGATGACCTGTAGTGTCTCTTCTTCCCCAATAAATGCATACTTGTTCACTTGGAAAAGGTTTTAGCTCAATCACTGGGGCTTTCACAGATGATGGGAGGAGTTCCAGTTTCTTGGGCTCGTCTAGGGTTAGAGGAGGATGGTTTAATCTCACCTTCTCAAGCATATTTAAGTCCTCAAATATTTCCTTCAAGTTAATGCTCATGGAATACACATTGTATGCATCATGACTATCACATTCCAAAGCAACTAACAAAGAAACATCACCATTTAATTTAAAAACATCTTGCACAACATCTTTAACAACAACTATAGCATGGCAAACATATTCTTCACTAGGATACTTCATAGAGTCATCTATGTTAAACTCTACTTTAATCCCATCAAATTCCATGGTGAGGCTACCATTATGTACATCAATCATCGTCCTTGAAGTTTTCAAAAATGGTCTCCCCAACAAAATCAGGGCAACATGTTTATCATGCTCCATGTCAAGGACATAAAAATCCACGAGGAATATAAAGGAATCCACCTTAACCAACACATCCTTGACAATACTCTTAGAGTATGCACTAGAACAATCGGCTAATTGGATTACAACCCAGGTTTTGAGCAAAGTACCTAAATTGAGGCTTTCATACAAAGAGTAAGGAATCACATTTATTGTTGTAACTAGATCAAGCATGGCTTTTTCAAAGTGTGTGTTTCCTATCATGCAAAGGATTTTGAACATGCCGGGATCACTACACTTAGGGGTTAAGTCCTTTTTACACAAAGAACATGCTCATTATTCCCATTCTTTTGCTTATTCCATGTTCATTGTTTTCTACTCACAACACATAATTCCTTAAGAAATTTAGTATATCTAGGAATTAGTTCAATAGCATTCAAGAGAAGGATATTTATCTCACATATATGAAATACTTGGTAGATGTCCCTGTTGTCTTCCTTCCTCCATTTATCTTTCAAAGCCTCTTAAAATTGTGGTTTCGGAACATAGAGGGCATTTACACCATCTTTTACTTCTTGTGAGGAGGGGATGAAGGCTCGGGAATGGAAGTTGATTTCTCAACGATGATTTCTTCTTCCTTCTCCGTTTCCTTCCACACTTTGTCATTGTCCAATTTCTCGGCCTCTTCCTCCAATTATCTCTTAAAAACCTAAAACATTGTAGGCTCATTTTCAACAACTTCACCATCCATGGAAGTGCCAAACTCCTTACAACTTCTCAAAGTGATAACACTTGCATTTTGTCGAAAGCTAAGCTCCGATTGAGAAGGAAGTTTACACGAATCTCTCAACTTCATTCGATTCAAGATTTGAGGCATTTAGTTAACTTGAGTCTCTAGGTTCCAAGATTCAGTCTTCTATTTGAATGGTTTGGCCTTTTCCGCACACAAACTCAACTTCCTAAAGGCTTGAATGATTTCATCCTTTGATATCCCCAAACTTTCTCCTTGATTGTGGGGCTTATCTTAAAGAATTTGTTATTGTGGTTGAGGTGGCCAATATTGTTGTTAAGGGGGGGGGGGCGATAAGGTTGAGCGATTTGACCCCCTCTTGGATTTCCATATTGGAGATTCAGGTGATCTCGGTTACCCGCATTATAAGGCCGATTTGGGTAGCCTTATCCTCTTTGGTAGCCTTGATTGCCTTGGATCCCTTGGTACCCTTGATATCCTTGGCCTCCTTTATATCCCATGGCCCTCACCTCTTCCATATAGTCATCTTGCAAAGTTGGACATGCATCCGTAGGGTGCACTGAAAAATAAATCTAACAAGATTTCACATGTGGTTTAGCACCAGATTGTGTCATCAAAGCCTTCACCATAGAAGTGAGGATCGAGACTTGGTCCCCAAGCTTCCCATTGTAGGAAGGAACACTTGTGTTGTTGGGATTTTGTCTCCTCAAATCGTCTCTTGAACTAAAGTTCCTTGACTCCTCGGCTAACTCCTCAAAGAGTTCCATAAATCCCCTCGAAGTCTTATTCCCAAGAGAGCCACCACAAGCTCCTCTCACTAGCCTTTGTTCTTCATCAAAAAGAGCATTGTAGAAGTAGTATACCAACTATCCCTCCGAGTAGCCATGGTAAGGAAAACTTGAGAGAAACCTCTCCAATATTCGTAGAGTGACTCTTCATGCCATTGGAGGATATTGCTTATGTCCTTCGTCAATGTTGCGAAATTTAAGGACGGAAAGTACTTGGAAAGAAACTTTTTTTCAACTCAATAATTAAACGGATGCTTCTGAATGAAAGGTAGTGGAGCCAATCCCTTGTGGCATCTCGCAATGAAAATGGGAAGGCTTTCAACTTGAAGAGCTCTTCATCCACCCTTCGGGAGCCATCCCACAACAAACCATATGAAAGTCGAAGAGATGTTTGTTGGGGTCCTCCCCTTCCCTACCAAGAAATGAAGGTAACAGGTGTATTAATCCATATTTAAGCTCAAAATGGCCATTTAGCCCAACCACCGGATAAGTGATGCACGTCGGTTGTTGCTCAAGATTGGAAGCCATAATATCCCTCAATGGAACTTGCCTCAACGAGATACATCCCCCTTGAAGGTGAGAGTGTTGAGGTCCTCCTCCGGGATTCTCATCTTGATGTCCTCTTGATGATCCATGGAAGTAGAAGGTTCCACAAAATGGTCATTAGGTGGGGTGTTATTCACACTTTCCAAAGCAAGCCTCCTAGCCCTTTTCAAGTTTAACTCTAACTCGGGGTCGTAGTGTAGAGGTTTTTGTGAAGAGGGTCGAGTATGAACCATACAACAAGAACTCGAACAATACTTCTCCAAGCCAACCAAAGATCAAATACAAAGTCAAATAAAATAAAATAAAAATAACACATATTCACAACAAGCACATATTCACACATAACATGCCCAAACACTTAAAAATAAACAATTCTTCCCCGGTAACGATGCCAAAATTTGGGAGGTCATTTCCGTACCTCTCAAAAATACAATTTATAAGCCCTAAATGTTTCCTAACTATAACTAAGTAGATAGTGGAAAATCGGGGTCATCCACGAAGAAGAGGAATTTTCCTAATGGTTCATGCATATAGGGGTGAATACTAGACTAGATATAGATATGCATATATATATAAGAAAGCATGTAAAGAGGTAGGGGAGGGGTTGGTTGGTTTTTCTAACTTATGAAATTAAAGACAACTTAACTAGCAAGAAATGTAAATCTACTAAATATGCAACAAACTACTAGAAAAAGGTTAAAACACAAGTTAAGGGACCTTGGGCGCAATTGATTTCCACTTCCAAACCTCTTAACTATCCTTGAATCTACAACCTATCCAATACTTTAACTACTTGTTGTGAAGATAAATATTCTATCCTTCTTTGATAGTAGTTTACAAGAGTGAATTCGATATCTCTTAGTAAACATCACTACTAACCCCTTTAATCGAGAAATGGCTAAAGATATCCCATTAATGGCATTGAGTATGAACAATCAACAAACTTGGTAACACTTGTAAACACTACACTGTGTCTAAGCATGGAACCAATTCATGCATTTACTCAAGATTAGTCAAGTACGTTCAACGTTCATATACATCTCATATTTGCTACACAAAACAAACATGACGAAGAGTTTGACATTATCACATTAATTTAGCAATTATCAAATCATGAACACAATTAGAAGCTCTAATTTATGCTCTTGGATTCCATATCAAAAAAGGGAAAATTAGCTATTTTTTTATAACCCAAACAAGCAATCATATAAGCAATTCATATACTCAAACTTCCAACAATATTAATGAATTAAACAACCAACATTTGAAGCTCAATAAATGCACAATAGATATAGAATTAAATAGGCATAAAGAGTTCTCAAGACATTGGTTTGGAATCCTTAATTAATTGCTCCCAAGACTAAGTTTAGCTACTAGAATTCATACTAAACATCAAAAATAAATCAAACATAAATTCAAGATGAAAATAAGATGGAAAATAAAGCGAACAAGGGTTTTTACATGCAGAAATCGAGAAGAAGAAGACAGGAAAGAGGAAAAAAATAAAGTGTGTTATTTATAGTACAATCAAAAGGATAATTTATCCTGGCCACTAGTCCATCGCAACTCGCAACCAGGGCGTTGTGACTCACCACGGATGCCAAAAACAACATCCGATTTTCTTTCTTCTGCTTATCTTCTAGCTTCCTCTCCGCTTCCCTTCTTTCAAAATCTTAAAATATTCAAAAGATGAATTTCATGGTCTTCAACAGTCTTCGGTCTTCTAGCCTGGATGTTATTTCCCGTCACACAAAATCCACAAGAAAAGTCATAAGACTATAAAAATCGCTCTTAGCGCTCCTAAGATAATTTCAAGGTAAAAAAAAGTTGTAGATGACAAAAGAGCCCTAAAGTGATTCCAAAAAGTCCAAAAATATACACATAAAATAGACACATCAACTTTAAAATGTAGCAAGGTGATATAATAAATAGTCATTCCGTTCAA
Source organism: Rubia tinctorum (assembly GCA_032355605.1). Lineage (NCBI taxonomy): Eukaryota > Viridiplantae > Streptophyta > Magnoliopsida > Gentianales > Rubiaceae > Rubia > Rubia tinctorum. Next base: position 3,161 of record JAULKM010101882.1, on the reverse strand, counting down.
ATTGTTTACATAAAATCCAACAAAATTTCATATTTATGAGCCTATCCATTTTCATAAATATGAATAACGATTAAATATACACTTTAATGCTCATTTAATTGGTTTTGTTAATTTGTGCACACGTGTGCATGTGTCGTGCATGTTCAAACATCTTTTTACAAAAACAATAGTTCAAAATTAAATAGGGAGATGGATTTTTAAGTATTGTATGGTTTCATTTTCATTAATCAGATAAATTTAAATGTAGTTAGATTTTATAATAAATAGAAAGTTTAATTTAACTATTTTAAAAAATTGAATACAATTTAAATTTTTCTAGCCGAATCGATTCTATAAATTTGGTTAGTAGAATAATATGGTTTTTAATTGGTTTAATGTCCTCTTATGTTAATTTTACACATTTGTGCGTGTGTCTTGCATTTTTTTTTCATTTTGAGGCTTTATTTTATGCATGTTGATGAGTGGTGATTTCCTAAAGTTTACAAAGAGCAAGAAGATGGTGTTGGTGTTCGTTTCTTAAATTGGTGAGGCTTTTAGATGAAGGGATTGAATCGTACGCTAGGTTCCTGAGGATAAATGTTTGGGTTGGTTCGGATAGGAATGAGCCGTACCATCCTCATTGCGCTGCCATGTAGTTCGGGCTTGAGCAAGTCCTAACAAACTTCATTCCTTAAAAGGCTTAACTTATTGCGGGTACATGGAAGATTGTAGGATGGTGTTTTCACTAACTTTTAGTTTGTATCTCCCGGTAAGGTTGTTTGATGGTAACTTGAGCATCAAGTATCATAAATAGTGGAATGAATCAATGGTGGTTCAAGTTCAAACATTCTCAGGTGTATCAAAAGGATGCAAGGTTACCATAGTACGATGTCTTGAGATTTGTAGGTTAAGACAGGCGAGGCTTAGCTACATCATGTGTAGCTGATTGTATCATTCTAAGGTTGCTCAAGAGAAATTCTATGATCTCGTTGCCCCCCTTCGTATTCCTTACAAAGAGAAGGAGGACACATTTATCCCATTAAAATCAACTTGGCCGAAGTACCTAACACCAACATAGTTTCCAAATCCTCCTTTGACGAATTTGTTAACCAAGTACCGCATGCAAGATGTGTGCATTTATTGTGTGTCAACATAATCATCCTTTCCAATTGGATATTTAATTTGTTCTAAGTCATCTTATGTTTGTTGGTTCCATTTAATCTCATGTTATCTTTTAGGATAGTGCACATGTGTGCTAGTATCATGCATATTCATAATTTCTTTACCCAAAACATTGATTCGAAATAAAGTAGGAAAGTCATTGTCTTAATTCCATATATTTCTTTAATTTTTGTTTCATATGTAAATAAATTTTTTAAAGTATGTATTGTCAATTTTAAATATGAAGGAAACCATGATTTTAGAGCTTCTAACTTAATTTTTTTTAGATTTACAATACAAGGAATGCGCCCAAATTCTATGTTACCATAAGTTACGGAATCTAAGTCACGAGAAAAGACTAAAGAATGGTAATTAAGAAAATTGGGGGATCTCCAAGGGGTAAATAGGTTTAAAAATTCATAAGAAATTCTAACCAAACATTGTATAGAAAAATTATTTTCCCTTATGGAAGTTGGAATTAAAAGGTTTTTGGCACGTTGATTAAGAGTAGTGAGTATAATTGCATAAGAAATTCTGATCTGATAGACGCAAAGTTGAGGGAGCATCATTTGACCGGATCTAAACACTGCCTTAGTTGTGGTCATAAGTTCGATAGCAAGCCAGCTTAATATGTCATATTTATAATTTTTATTTATTTATTATTTTATATTCTTGAATTCATCATACGACTTTTGAAATTGAAGAATCAAATCAAGAGATAAAATAGTCCCACCATATTGTTCATATATACACATTGTATATGTACACACACATACTATTGATAGTTTTTTCTTATCGCGGGACTGGGTAGGTCTACTAGCTAAGGTGAAATTTACTCCAGGGGATCAATAACTGATAGAAGAATCTAGTGAATTCACTTTAAAATGTAGCAAGGTGATATAATAAATAGTACTTCTAGTTCATATTGTTTACATAAAATCCAACAAAAAATCACATTTATAAGCCTATCCGAATTTATAAACATGAATAATGATTAAATATGAACTTAGTTCTCATTTAATTGGTTTTGTTAATTTGTGCACATGTGTGCATGTTTCGTGCATGTTCGAATCATCTTTATTCCAAAAACATTAGTTCAAAATTAAATAGGGAGCTGAAGTTTTAAGAATTGCATGGTTTCATTTTCATTAATCAGATACACTATGAAATATAGTTAAATTTTATACGAAATTTGAAGTTTAATTTAAATATTCTAACAAAATGAACACAATCTAAATTTTTGTAGCCGATTCGATTCTATAAACTTGGTTAATAGTGAAATATGCAATTTAATGATTTTTTAATTGGTTTAATGTCATACTATGTTAAATATACACGTTTGTGCGTATGTCGTGCATGTTTTCATTTTGAGTCTGATGTATCCATATTATACGATGATTTTGGGATCTTTTGTACTCATTTTGGGATGCGTTTGTGCTTTTGATACTCTATTTTACCTTGAAATTCTATTACTAGAGTTAAGAGCGAATTTATCGCTTTTGTCACTTTTAATAAGGATTTCGTGAGACAAGGTAATTGTTGAAGAGTTGAAGATCATGAAAACTATATTTTGAAGACAATGAAGACCTTGAAGACCCGAAGAAGGGAAGAGGAGACAACTACACTAAGACAAAAAAAATCATGTGAGGGCAAAGCACTCTGGCCGTCGCGAATCGCGATGCCCGTGTCGTGAGTCCCGACGGTCGTCGACCTAGACTTGCTTTTTGGACTTTGTGTACTATAAATGCTCACTGTTTTCTCTTTCTTCCTTAGCTTTTCTCTCACGGTTCTACTGCATAAAACCCTAGTTTTTCTTCCATTTTCCATCTTTGTTGTACTTTGATTTCATGTTTGAATTGCTATTGTTAATTATTATGGATTCTAGTAGCTAAACATAACCTTGGGAGCAACTTATTAAGGCTTCCAAGCCCATGTCTTGAGATATATATGTAAGTTATTTAATGCTTTGCTATTGTGTATTTATTGTGCTTGAATTTGGTTGTTGAATACATTAATGGTAT
>JAULKM010101881.1:0-10017 GCA_032355605.1 Rubia tinctorum | reverse complement strand
GCGGGCTAGACGTTTATAGAGAAACCTTGTAAGTGTACCCTGCGGGCTAGACGCTTATAAGTCGAGTTGAGTGTACCATGTGAGCTAGACGCTGCGATTCGTGCATTTATTTGAATTGGGCGAGATCCTCAAATAAATAAAAATTCGATTTTTCGCAATCCAGAGTTTTCGCAAGAAGATTCATATCAATTAGACTAGTGTTTTAAACTAAATTGTATTTTCACATTTATTTTACCATTAACAAAATATATTAGTTCATGTATTTAAAATGTTTATCAATCATTTTGAAGTATCGACATACTAATTAGTTCATGTGTTTAAAATGTTAATTATTTTAAAGACTTAGTTGATACATTAATTTACTGTAAGATAATGACAGGACATATATTTAGCAGATGTAAAATATAGTTCTCATGTTTAGAATATTTGTTAGTTAGTTTTACGACTTAGTTTTCTATCACAGCAATTCCTAAGCATAAGACTCACAATCTATCATAATGATAGAACTTATAACTAAAAAAATGTATAAATGAGTTTAAATGTTTAGGATATTTATTAATTAATTTAGCGACTTTGTTACTGGTTTTAAGGACTTTTTTGGATTTCTATTTTTCCAAAAAAATAATGATATAATATATTAGTTCATAAATTTAAAATGTTTGTTGATGGTTTTAAGGATTATTTTTTAGAATTTAATTTCTGGAAAAATGATGATAGAATATATTTGTTCACGTGTTCAGAATGTTCGTTAATGGTTTAAAGGACTTTGTTTAGATTTTTTTTTTCAAACTAATGATAGGATACATTAGTTCATGTATATAGAATTTTTGTTAATGGTTGTAAGGACTTTTTTTTAGAATTTAATTTTAGTCAAAATAGTGATAAAATATATTAGTTTATGGAAAAAAAGTGTTTACATAACCCTTAGTTTTTTGATAAGTGCTAATATAACCCCAAGTTTTTCAAAAGTGTTCTTATATCTACGACCGACATTTAAAAGTTCTTGCCGGAAACCGGCATTGATAAGTCAAATTATAGTGTTGACCAAACTGAAAAGACCAAAATACTCATGTTCTATTATCATTTTTGTTTTGGCCAATTTTACCCCTAAAGTGGGCCCCATTGTTAGAACATAAATAAAAATCTTAGGGTTATATCAATACTTATTTTAAAAATTAAGGGTCAGATATGAATATTATGATACTTATGATTAGAAGTTTAATTTATTCGTAGCAAGTAGATCTTTTAGAGCATTTTTAATTAAAAAGAATTGGAAAAATGAAGAATAAAAATAATCCCGTTAAGTTGAAAACCTGATAGGTTAATTTAGGCAAAATTGGGGGGACCGGATAGGTTGAAAACCTGAAAGGGAGACCTATGCAAAATTGAGAGACCTAATCTTGAGGTAAAAGGTGAGGTGTGAAGTCAAAAGAAACGAGAGGTTAGGATGAAAACCCGAGAGGGCTTGATGTGTGCACTTTACATGGTTATTTTGGGACTTTTGGACTCACTTTTGTGCGCTTTTGTCATCTACATCCTGTGTTTTATCTTGAAATTATCTTATACTATTGGAAAACACCCATATGCACCAGTATTTCATGCATAGGCACTGGATCACTTAGGCACCGGATCACTTAGGCACCGGTATGAAAACCCTCGAAATATCGGTGCCTATGCATGAAATACCTGTGCTAGTAAATAGGCGATCAATAAAAAAACACAGCCAGTGAGAATAAACTCACCGGCCGGAATGTGAAACACATAAATTCAAGAACAATAGGACGAACAAAACACAAAAAAAAATAAGTTGATGTAAAAACTGGAATATTCATAACCGCAACCCAGAAGTTCATTACATATATCTAAAAATACATAACAGCTCTCAATTCATGAAACAAACTAGACCTAAACATAGATTAACAACAATAATTATTATAAAACTAGAACCCAATCTCCGTAAACCCTAGATAACATCAACGAACCAGAACCGTGATGGTGAGGTTGAACGCAAGGGTTGAGGCACGGTCGAACTAGGTGGTGATGTTAAGAGCTGAGGCGCGACATATATGAGCTGAATCTGAGTGGCGGATTTGAGATGAGGCACAGCGATGCATTTTTGGTGGAGCTTGTCGGGGCTGGTCCGGGAGATGGCATCGAGGATGGTGCGTTGCAGAGAGGGCGGAGAGTTGATCATCATCGTTAGCGTCGAAGCCTTCAAAGTAGGGCTGAGACTGGGCGACTGCACCGGTGGAGAGGGAGAAGTGGAGAAGGAGTGGAGAGATGATGGAGAGAAGGCAGAAGTAAGAGGAGGCAGAAGTATGGAGAGGTGGTGAAGTGAGGGTTATTATGAGAGGATAGTTTTATATGATTAGGGTTTGGGTGCTCTAATGGTGATCATACAAGTGCTAATACGTCAAAGAGAAGAAAAATTATTCTAAGTATCTAGAACCGGTATGAAAATCGGTGCCTATGGTGATCATACCGGTGCTAGGTACTTCAAACGCCGTTGCGTTACGCTACTTTAAATGAGTGTTTTAATTATTATTGTTTCCTTCCTGAGAGAAAAGAGAAGAAAAATATTCTAAGTACCTAGTACAATTAGTATGACTGGTGCCTATGATTGTGCTACCGGTGCTAAAAAAATCCCTCAAAATATTGAACAAAAATTCAAAATTTTCATTTTCCCACTACACAATAGCACCGGTATGACTGAAGAACAATGCCGGTGCTAGTATATTTTGCCCTGTAAGTTAACTTTTTATTTTTACAATTATGTCCATGAGAATAATTTTGGAGGAGACGAATCACAAAATTGGAAAAACCAAAACGCAATTAAATAAGGGACAATTACGTTATTAAATATTGAGCTACAATAGGTGAACGGAAGAGCTTGTAACATGATTCTTGGAAAATTACACTGTGGCCCAAAATTGTGTTACCCTATTACGCATTGCTCCAAACTACATGATTTTTGTTATTCTTACCTAAATATGGAAATATAAAATAAATAATATTTTTGGTGAAATATTGAAAAGCGATAGTACATGTTCTAGAGTAACTAATGGTTGATTACTTGGAAGTTATAAAGTGAAATTAGAAAGGATTATTGATATGTTCTTATGCTCGATTTTCGATAATTATTCCCTTACAGACATGGAAATACAATGGGGGTGTATAGGAGTATCATCACATTCGAGTGGAATTCAATTTAGAGTTACGAGCAAAGTTTTTACTTTTTGCACTTAGGTCCCTCCAAGAAAGTTGGAATCGTCGAATCACGAAATTGGCGGAACTAAAATGCAATTCAATAATATACGATCATAACTCTTCAATTTGGGCATGTATGAGTGATGGAAGGGTCTCGAAAATCAACATTGATTACTTTTATAAATTTTTGGCAAATTACATGGTGGCCCAATATTGTGTTACCCCATTAACCATTGCTCCAAAATATATTATTTTTGTTATTCTTTCCTAAATGTATAAATATAAAATAAACAATTTTTTGGGTGAACATGTTCTAAACTAGCTTGTGGCTGATTATTTAGAAGTTACAAGAAAGTTGGAGTCGTCAAATCACAAAATTGGTGGAACCAAATTGTATTTTTTTAAAATTTTTGACTAAATATAGAAATATTAAATAAATAAATTTTGTAGTGAAATGTTGGAAAACGCTAATACATGTTCTTGAGTAACTCATACCAAAACCCCATTTAAGAGTAACTCATATCATAAACCCATTTTTCAAAAAAAATTATGAGCACCAATATTATTATCGATGCTATTCCTCAACATACTAGTGCTAGCTATTTTCCCACCAAAATTTTACCCACCAAAACTACTATTACGGTTATAGGCACCGGTATTATCATCGGTATGTCATTCATCCAAAATTGATGTTGAAAAATATTAAATTCAAACATTTTTTTCTTCAAGGCACCGGTATTCAATCTACCTGTACTGAATTTATTCATAGGCACCGATTTTTTGTGTATTGGTGCTGAATTTATTATATGCACTGGTATTTTGGTTTTTTAGCACCCGTATCACTAACAAACTGGTGCCTGTGTACTTGTTTTCCAGCAGTGTTAGGAGAGTTAAGAGTGACTTTTGCGCTCTTATGAATTTTCTAGTGAATTTTGTGTGACGGGGAAAGGACATCAAGATTTGAAGACCGTGAAGGCCTTGAAGTTCATCTTTTGAAGACTTGAATATTTGAAGATTTAAAGAGAAGTGAAGTGATGAGAACACCATGAGACAAGAAGAACAAAAGTTTGAAGATGTTGTTTCTGGCCTCTGTCACGACTCACGAAGAATTGGTCGCGACTCGCGACGGACGTGTGGCCAAAATTTTTTTGTTCCCTTTTCTTGTACTATAAAATACACACCTTATCCTCTCTCTTCACCAATTCTTTCTTCCCGATTTTTGCAACTCATACTCCTTTTCGTCTTATTTTCATTTGAATGATGTTTAGTTCATCTTTGATTGTTAGTATGACTTTTAGTAGCTAAACTCATCACTTGGGAGCAATTGATTGAAGCTTCCAAACCCATGCAGTGAGATTCTCTATTTTGCTCTTTTCTAAACATTTATTGCTTGGCATTTATTGTGCCATTAATGTTGGTGTTTACTTCGTTTATGCTATGGGTTGTTTGAGAATATGAACTGTTTGTATGATTAACTGTTAGGAGGTTAGAGATGTGCACAATTTCTTAGCTTTTTGACATGAAAATCCAAGAACATGGAATTAGAACTTCTTGTTATGAAATGTGAATCTTGCTAGATGAGTATGTTAATATGGTTTGTTATCATATTTGTCATAAGGTAGCAATAAAAGGTTGAACCTTGAATGTTGATTGTTCTAGTTTTAGTCTAAATGAATGTTTTTGGTTAAATGGCTAGGCATTTTGTAGAATGCTTGTAGTTATTGGGTTCTTTGTGTATTATGTCATTGATGAAATACCTTTAGGCATTGTTTGTCGAAAGTGATCATAAATTAGGTTTGTAAATTGTCTTGATTGCTTTTGCAAATTACTCTAAAGAAGAAATGAATGTTGATATTCAAAATGGAAGTTATGACATTCCCCATAGGCATTAAATGTGAATGTATGAGTGAATGAGTGAATGATTCTATGATCTATAAGATGTTTAAAAGTGGGAATCAATTGCCCCCAAGGCTTTGTCATTGTTGATTTTATCATCTTTTTAGTTGCTTGTTGATTGATTAGTCTATTTCCTTTACTTTGCAAGTTGTCTTGTCTTTAAATTCACAACTTAGAAAAACCAATCAAAACTCCCCCTCTTTATTTATTTTTATATATCTATGTATTTCTATATCTAGGCTATTATTATATGCATAAACTCTGGGGAAGATCCCTCTTTCTCAAAGATGACTCTGATTTGTCATTATCTACTTAATTGTATTTCAGAAGTATTTAAGGGTTATAAATTATAACTTTAAGAGGTACGGTGATGACCTCCCAAATTTTGGCACCGCTGCCGAGGAAGAGATGTTTATTTTTAAGTGTTTGGGCATATTATGTGTGAATATATGCTTGTTGTGAATATGTGTTAGTTTACTTTTATTTGATTTCTAGTTGATTGTTGGTTTGCTTGGAGACGTATTGTTCGAGTTCTTGGTGTATGGTTCGTACCCAATCCTCTTCACAAGAACCCCTATACTACGACCCCGAGTTAGAATTGAACTTAAAAAGGGTTATGAGGCTTTATTTGGAAAGTGTGAATAACACCCCTTCTAGTGACCATTTTGCATAACTTTCTACTTCCATGGAGCATGAAGATGAGGATCCTGAAGGAGGACCTCAACGCCCTCACCTTCAAGGAGGAGGTATCCTGTTGAGGAAATTTCCATTGAGGGAGACTATGGCTCCCAGCCTTGAGGAACAACCGATGTGCATCACATATCCGGCAGTTGGGCCTAATGGGCACTTAGAGATAAATTACAGATTGATACACTTACTACCTTCATTTCTTGGTAGGCAGGGGGAGGACCCCAACAAATATCTCTATGACTTTCACATGGTTTTTTGTGGTATGATTCCGGAATGGGGGGTGAAGAGCTATACAAGTTGAAGGCTTTCCCATTTTCATTGAGAGATGCCGCAAGGGATTGGCTCCACTACCTTCTATGCATGAGCATCACCTCTTAGATTGAGTTAAAAAGGAAGTTTCTCGCCAAGTACTTCTCGGCCTCAAAGTCCGCCACCTTGAAGAAGGAAGTTAACAATATCCTCCAATGGCATGAAGAGTCATTTTACGACTATTGGGAGTGTTTCAAGAAGCTTCTCTCGAGTTGTTCTTATCATGGCTATTCGGATGGAGATTTGGTCTACTACTTCTACAATGGTCTTCTTGATGAAGAGCAAAAACTAGTGAGGGGATCTTGTGGTGGTTCTATTGGGAACAAGACTTCGAGGGAGGATATGGAAATCTATAAGGAACTAGTCAAGGAGTCAAGGAACTTTGGTTCAAGGGCCGATTTTATTAGACAAAATCCCAAAAACACAAATGCTTCCCCCAACAATGAAAAGCTTGAGGATCAAATGTTAGCCCTCACTTCTCTAGTGAAGTCTTTGATGACTAAGTCCGGAAATGTGCTACATGTGAAATCATGTAAAATTTGTTCATCGGCGCATTCTACAGATATTTTTCCTCATTTGCAAGATGATTATGTTGAGGAAGTAAGTGCCATGGGATATCAATGGAATCAAGGTGGTCAAGGCTACCAGAATCGGCCTTACAATGCAGGTAATTGAGATCACCCAAATCTACGGTATGGAAATGCACAAGGAGGTCAAAATGTTCAACCTTATTCCCTCCCCCTTTAACAACAATATCAGCCTCATCAACAACAATATCAGCCTCATCAACAACAATTCCAAAGGCTTTAAGATAAACCCCATGATCAAGGTCAAAGTTCGAGGATGTCAAAGGATGAGATTATGCAAACCATTGGAAAGTTGAGTTTGTGTGTGGAAAAGGCCGATAAATTCCAAGAGAAGGCCCAGTCAAGCATAAAGAACTTAGAGACTCAAGTGAGTCAAATGGCTCAAATCCTGAATTTGATGGACTCAAAGGATTCGGGCAAACTTTCATCTCAACCGGAGCTTAACGCTAGGCAAAATGCAAGTGATATAACTTTGAGAAGTGGTAAGGAGATTGGCACTTCCCGGGATGGTGAATTTGTCAAAAATGAGCCTAAAAGTGTTGAGGTGTTTGAGAAGGAATTGGAAGAAGTGGCCAAGAAATTGGCCAATGAGAAAGTGAGCAAGGGAAATGAGATTGAGGAGGAGATCACCATTGAAAATTTGGCTTCCATTCTCGACCCTTCATCCCCTTCTCACAAGAAAGCAAAGATGGCGGAAATTCTCTCCTATGTACCGGAACCACCATTTCTGAAGGTTTTAAAGGATAAATGGAGGAAGGAGACCAGCAAAGACATCTACGAAGTCTTTCATAGATATGAGGTAAATATCCTTCTCTTGAATGCTATTGAACAAATTCTTAGTTATGCTAAATTTCTTAAGGAAATGTGTGTTGTGAATAGGAAACAAAGAACAAAGAACAAACTTTAAAATGGAAAGAATGAGCATGTCTCTGCTTAGTACCAAAAGGAGTTACTCCCGAAGTGTAGCAATCCAAGCATGGTCACAATCTCTTTAATGATAGGAAATAAACATTTTGAAAAAGCTATGCTTGATTTAGGTGCATCAATAAATGGATTCCTTATTCTTTGTATGAAAGCCTCAATCTAGGTACTTCGCACAAAACCGGGGTGTTGATCCAATTACCGGATCGTTCTAGTGCATACCCTAAGGGTATTATTGAAGATGTGTTGTTTAAGGTGGATTCCTTAATATTCCTCGAGAATTGAATGCACTTGATTATCAGGGATACATCTCTTAACAACTTGATCTACATAATGTTTCCACAAAAAGGAATCATCTCACACATAGTACTTTGTATCATTCCTTAGCTTATCTCTTTGAGTTTTAGAAAAATAGGGAGGATATTTACTGGAGACAAGGAAGTTGACGATGTCGGCATACCAAGGTTGGAGGTCCGCGATTGCAAACAAATGTCAAAACCCTAGTTTCCACTCCTTTTTCATCTTATTTTCATTTGAATTATTTTTAATTCATCTTTGATTGTTAGTGTGACTTTTAGTAGCTAAACTCATCACTTGGGAGCAATTGATTGAACCTTCCAAACCCATGTAGTGAGATTCTCTATTTTGCTCTTTCATGAACATTGTAGATCAAGTTGATATTTGTTGGGCTTGGGGAGGGGATAAATCATTAGACATGCTTTTGGATGCTTTTGGACGCTTTTTGCTATTTTGGATTGGAAAAACATTAAAAGTTGAAAAATTGAAGAAAAAAATAGAAAATGAAAAAGAAACAAAAATAAAAAGTAAACCCGCTAAGTTGAAAACCTGAGAGAGAAATTTAGGCAACATTGGGGCTCAGATTGGTCAAAAACCTAAAAGGGCGGCCTATGTAAAAATGAGAGGCTAAATGTGAGTAAGATGTGAGCCAAAGAAACATGATGTGTGGCTAGAATGAAAACCCGAAGGGGCTCCTAGGCAAAATGAGAGAAAGAGAGGGGGAAAGGATTTTTTTTGTTGCAATTCTACTTATATGCCGTCGTTAGAGTCATAAGGTTGCGATTGACATATGGATGGATCGGTAGCCTAACATCTTACCACTTCTTGGGATTGGGTAACTTAGAGGGGGGAAATGAAGTGGGATTATCAATTCTTGATTCTTTGTGTACTTCGTTTTGGTTGATATATTGGTATAAAATGAAGTGTGTGTTTAAATCTTGATACAGTTTTAACTTCATTTGGTGCCATTGGACTTTGGGATTATTAATTCGGGACATGGACATGTTTTGTGGGTATTAGTGAATTGATAGGTGGTAGGTTTGGGTAGATTTAGGAATTGGGGTTGTGTATGAAAAAATTCTCATTTGATCTTAATTTTGAGATTTATGATATTGAGAGTTTTTGTGAGGTATCGATTTGGGGGAATATTAGTGTAGGATGTGGATATGTGGATCTCTTTGTGTTCTTGAATCTTTTCTTACTCGAGGACGAGTAAGGTTCAAGTGTGGGGAGATTTGATGTGGTTATTTTGGGACTTTTTGGACTCACTTTTGTGCGTTTTTTGTTATCTAGATCTTGTGTTTTACCTCAAAATTCTCTTAGGAGAGTTAAGAACGACTTTTGCGCTCTTATGACTTTTATAGTGAATTTTGTGTGATGGGGCAAAGACATCGATATTTGAAGACCGAAGACCTAAAAATTCATCTTTTGAACACTTGAAGATTTGAATATTTAAAGATAAGTGAAGTGAAGAGGACACCATGAGACAAGAAGAAGAAAAGTTTGAAGATGTTGTTTTTGGCCTCTGTCGCGACTCGCGAAGAATTGGTTGCGACTCGCAACGGACGTGTGGCCAGAATCTTTTGTTCCATTTTCTTGTACTATAAAAGACACACTTTATCCTCTGTCTTCGTCAACTCTTTCTTCCCAATTTTTGCAACTTAAAACCATAGTTTCTACTCCTTTTAATTCTTATTTTCATTTGAATTATGTTTAGTTCATCTTTGGTTGTTAGTATAACTTTTTGTAGCTAAACTCATCACTTGGAAGCAATTGATTGAAGCTTCCAAACTCATGTAATGAGATTCTCTATTTTGCTCTTTCATGAACATTCATTTCTTAGCAATTATTGTTCCATTAATGTTGATGTTTACTTCATTTATGGTATGGATTGTTTGAGAATATGAACTGTTTGTATGATTAAGTGTTAGGAGGTTAGAGATGTGCACAATTTCTTAGCTCTTTAACATGAAAATCCAAGAACATGGAATTAGAACTTCTTGTTGTGTAATGTGATGTTAATCTTGCTAGAAGAGTGTGTTAATGTTGTTTGTTCTCATATTTGTCCTAAGGTAGCAATGAAAGATTGAATCTTGAATGTTGTTTGTTC
>JAULKM010101880.1:0-10018 GCA_032355605.1 Rubia tinctorum | reverse complement strand
GAATACTGAGCAGTGACCTCAGTGCTTTCATTGTCCTCTGCATTCGCGTTGGCTTCAATATTCATTTTATCATCATAATTAACAGGAGTCTCAGAAGGATGGGAACCAAGAGGAAGATCTTCAAAATAATCAACCTCACACTTCTTTAATTCATTTACAAAAGGTAGACAAGGCAGACCGACGAGGTGAGGCAGAAATGCATAAGGGTGACCACCATCAGAAATGATGGGGATAAACCCTTTGTTAAGAATAGATTTCTATTGCCCAAGAACCTTTTCTTTCTTAACCAGTTTAGGCAAATTTTGGGCCTTCACAGTGGGGTTCAATTTTCGCAACTCAGCCAGAGCCTCGCAGTACCCAATGTTGTGAGCGGAAGTGGATATTTCTTCAAATAAAGCATAAAAAAGACTTCATCTTCACCAGCCAGTCAACAAGGACCTAAGGGTATCCAGGCAAAGCAGGACTATTAGTCCGCATCTCCACAAACTCAGAACGCAACATATCAGCTTCCTTCTCAGAAGCCAAAGAACGCTCCCCAGCTGACTGTGCAAGCTTTTCAGCAGCCTCAACAGAGGCATTCAAAGAGATGCACTTTGCTTCAACCACTTATCATATATCCAGGAGCAACCCGTCTTCTTTAGAAAAATCAACAACTCATTAGCTTACAAGTTGTAGACTCTCACCAACCTAATTTTCAAAATTATGCAAACAAGCATGGCGATTAGAGATCTTAATAAGGAAATACAAAATTAAACCACACATAAATCCTTAAAAAACATACCACAGCCATTTTCTCATAGAGAGACAGTTTGGATAAGGTAGCAGGAATAGTTTCTTCCACCATTAAGTCATGGCTTCGTAGTGGGGGCTTAGAGTGAGAATGGCTGACGTGCCCCGTTTTCTGAGGAGGCTCCAAAGTGTTAGAAGACCTACCTATTCACTCACTGTTCTTTCTTCTACGAGAAGTACCATGAGTACTGGGAGTAATGATCACCCTACCTTCTTCAGCGGTAGCCTCAGAAGTTTGTAGCTAGGAGCAGCTTCGACCACCTTGTCTGAGGAGGCAACAGTTGCAGTGTTTTCATTGGTTTGAATTTCCATATCGTCGGGCTGGTTCATCTTCATCATCGAAGAAAAAATCTCTCTCAACTGGTCGCTTAGTTAAATCCATATCTGCAATTTAGTATACAAAGTAAGTCAAATAAGCACAAAGAGACAACAAGACAATGAAAGCATTAGGAGATGATTAAATAAGACAATGAAAAATAACAAAATAGTGATGAGCAAACACATTCGCTCACAGTATCAGCATTGCTAAGAAACATCGAATATTCGCTAAGTGCTAAAACAACCTCAGGCTCAGCATTAAGGCGAACTCCAGCCTCATGAAGTTTTGATTTAGGTACATTATAGTTCCAAACTGGAAAAGATTGTTGATTACCATTACCAGGTTTTAGATAGAAAAACCTTTTTACTCCACACACCATAGTTATTAGGGAATCCATAAACGAACTCGACAGTTGGAATGACTGGGTAATGGGTGAATTCGCCATATGAATTTTTCACCTTACGAAGCTGATAAAGACTACAAATAGGTTAATGGAAAAGGGAACTTGAGCCACTTCGCACTCATGGTAGAACACAAGAAAAATTGAAACGGCTTTAGGGTGAAGCTAAGATAATGCAACCCGATAATGTGAGAGTAAGTTTAGAACATGTTGAGGTAAGGGAAAACAAGTACATACTTAAGGTAATCTAAGTAACGGGAGATATAGCCAGAAGGAGGGGTGCAAACACTTTTAGAAGGCTCAGGGGCCCTAAGCTCATATAAAGATAAAAAAGGATAATTATCTTTAATATTTTACAAGTAGTAATCGGAAAGAATACTACTAACGGCAGAAGAACTGGTGGGATGGTCGGAATCCTTCACGGAATCAAGAGTGTCAACAGGAACATCTTTTACTGAAGGTTCAACAATATTAGAGGTATCCATTTAAGCAGTGAGAAATCTGAAGATCCAGATGAAAACTAATCAATCAGAAGTTACAGAAGGCAAAAAGTGTATATTCAGGCAAAAAAAACACAGAGCATGCGCAGAAGAAAAGTAGAGGAGAAAAAAACCAATCGGAGAATCCCTAGACTAAGGTTCATAAAGAAAGATACTATAATAGAGATGATGCACAAACACACAAGTATAAGTATCACCCTACAAAGAAGGATGATCAGGAAAAGGGAAACTTGTGGTTTGATGAAGAGTGGCAAGGAACTGGAGCAATAAAAGGGAGAAGAAGAAGATGAAGAATACAAATGGGATAGGATATTTAATTTACCAAACTAAAAAGGTAAGAGAAGTCAAATTGGACAAGGAAAGTAATGATTAATATCTATAAAAAAGCAACTCACCTTTTTAGGAATACGAGAAGCTGGTGGAATATAGGTACACGCAATACACAGAATACTAACAGAATCAAATCACCAAAATTGAAGCATTTATAAATCGGAAGACATAATGGCATGAGAAAGAATCTCTGAACAATACAACGAATAATGAGGAGGAATTATCGCTTCAATCTCAAATGGCTAAGTTAGTTACAAGTTTAGCAGATAAGGAGAAAATTTAAATTTGAAATTCAAACTTCAAAATTGAAAATGAAAATAGCATCGCATTAGTAGCCAAGAAGAAAGTAACACTTCACGAAAACAATATTAGTTATATTGAAGGTGAACATGTTGTTATAGCTTCAGGGGTTTATGAAACAACAGTTCGTAAATATACTACAAAAATAAAAAGTTATGGCTTTGTATTTCCAAGTCTTCATGGCTATGGGGACTTATGGTGTATAACTAGCCCATAAATGGGAGGTTGCTGGTTGCTTAGGCCTAACCCAATGCTCAACCGTGATGCCCAATGATCACGTCACTAACAAACCGAAAAAGGTGGAGCTTTGTCTGAGACTCAGTCTTGAACCAATAAAGGTGAAACCATGTTTGGACGTTTAACCATGAACAAAGATTGTAGGAACTGTGATGCAAACCACGATCTCAGATGCTGACAATAAGGAACCACGATTGCATACATCTATAAATAGAAGGATATTAGCACTGAAGAAGGCAAGTGAGACTAAACTGAGAAATTCTAATTCTCTAAGGAAAAACCAACTTGATCTTGGGAGTGTTTTCCCCGGAGTTACTTTCGGGATCTGTTTTGCAGGAAAATATACTTAACGATGAACAAAAAATGCTTTACTTGGTTAGATTACCACATCACCTTTAAACCACCACTTTATCCTACTTTTTATTGCTTACATCTACCTCAACCTTTTGAATTATGGTCATAGTATTACCTCCAATTTTCTCATTCTGATAGAATTTCACATGTGGTTGTTTATCTTCAAACAATTTCTCCCAACTGCATTTGTTGTTCATGTTCATTTTTTCTTGATGACGAACCCTTATTCAGGTCCTTTTGTAAGTTCAATATCTCTCCTCTAGTAAGAGTTTAGGGCCAAAGGAAACATCAAGCATAGATCCAACTTCCTTGACATAGATCAACCATTTCCATCCACTCATTTTTATCAATGTTACTTTTATGAACCGAAAAGCAATTAGTTACTTCTATCTCTTAGGAAATACTCTGCCCACTCTCCTAAACTATTCCTCACATAATAACCACTGCTAACTATCGAATCACCACCATCAACGATCATATTCCCGATCACACACACTGTTCCAAACCTCTCCTCCAGATATGGAGGCTCCTCCACTTAGCGATAGCCTCATTTATTACAAATATATACTCCAATAGAAATCCCTAAACTCTCAATCCCTAAATCCCCCAAACCAATCTCAAAATCCCAATCCGCTGCTACTGAAACCTACAACTGAGTACAAGAGTGAAATCGTGGTGCTATTCGATGACAGGGACATTGATCTACTCTCATAACCTTTCAAAAGGCATTTGGTCTACGAGTTTCCCTGAGGTAGGCTAACACTCGACTTTATCAGAGCTCAGTTCAAAAAGATTGGTTTCAAAGGTGATGTTGTTATTACTGCTCTAGTTGGAGACACATCTTTATTAAATTTTAACATGATGAATACATACAAAGATGTTGGATCAAACATAACTGGAATATTAGTGGTGCTTGTATGAAGGTGTTAAAATGGACTAAGAACTTTGATGTGTCTCAGGAACCTACTTTAGTCCCCATTTGGCTAACTATCAGCTTCCCCCCAGTTTACTACCTTCACAAAGATTCAATCCCTATTATTGCACATATACTAGGAGAATTTATTTTTGCTAATACTCCAACTGTAAATCAGTCTAGACTCTCTACTATCAGACTCTGTGTGAAAATGGATCTGACGGGACCTTTTCCTGATAGAATCAGGCTGGGATCACTCAGAGACAGTAAATTGTATCCTATCAATTATGAAGATCATCCACATTACTATACTAAATGTTCTAAGATAGGTCATAAAAGTTCTGAGTGTGGCACAAAAAAATAGCAACTTACTGTTATAGTTAAAAAGAAAGACATGGAAACAGTTTGTCAAGCTACAAACCATACAGTTCCATCCTCCTCCACTGAAAACTTGAAATGGATCCCTGTCCAAGAAGATAATTTTTAGAATGCCCAAGACCTTTTAGAGAATAACCCCCCTGAGAACAGTATCCCCCCTTTACCAGGGAAACCAGTTTGCTCCTTCGTTCCAGGAAATTTCTTTTGTAGGTCAACACTCTATTTCAGATACACAACAACATACTGAGATTCAAGATTCACCTGGCATGAATCAAGGAAACAATAAAAATTCATTCTCAGCACTCAAACAAGTTAGGCCTGATAGCACTCCAAGAAAATTCTACAACTGCATGAATCATCAGACAGGATAATAACTCTCTCCCCTTTTCAATTAGCAGAGATAAATTGTCCTTGCAACTCAAACAGTTCAGTAAAACTCTAGCTAACAGATTATCTGTCTTACTAGACCAAACTCAGATGGAGTAATACACACATGATCAAACTCCAACAAGCAAACCTAACCAAGAGGATCCAACATCGAATCTCCAACATGGGAACTCTAAAAATGCCAAGCTGGATCTCCAACCAAGTTCCAATAAACCCCCTGACTCAGTTAAGAATTTTTTTAAAATCTCCTAATAAAATTATGACTCACTTGAAATCAAAAAGTCAATCTCTAAATGAATATTAACCTTTTAATCTGGCATATGAGAGAGATAGAGGGATCTTTTGTCAGGCATAAAAAACTTTTTCAACTGCACAACATTTCCATCCTGGCTGTGATAGAAACTAAATAAAAGAAGGAAAAAAATGCAGAGCTTCTAAATTCAAAATGCAGTTTACAGTGACCGTTGTACAGTAATCCAAAAAATTACCCCTCCAATTTTACTAATCAGAATCCACAAAATTCAAAATTGGATGAAAATAACCTCAAACTTTAACTTCTAAAACCTTCAAAATCAATCTCAATATTTACAAGATCTGACATTTTTACATGGATACACTCATTCAAATGATGAAAAACGCTAAGGACCTTCAAAATGAAGCTCCACATCTGCTTAATCTGAAAAAATGAACAAAACAAAACTACAAACTTTCTTGGACATTTCATCAGGCTTTGTTGGACATTTCTTGGGCCCTTCAGCCAGATTGTGTACATCTGAGGGTTCGACCTTGCAAAACAACAAACAAAAAACACCAATTTTATACACAATTACCATCAACAACACATAACTTTGTTTAAATTAAAAATAATAATAAACTCAAATGAACATCAACATCAGTGGAATCAAAGAATATTTCACAAAAACGAGTTCAAAATTCATTCTAAACAGTTCATGTGATAGATATGTGACAAAAAACGTTCAAACATGCCTAAATAACTCTAATCTCCAATGCAAATCATAAAGACGTGTACAAATTCATGAATTAAAACATTCGTAACCACAAAATCGAATAAAAATGGATCAAAACTTACGGATTCGAAATAAACAACAAAGGGAGAACACAAAAAAAATTGGTTGGAATTCTTCACAAACAAACCCAATAGAGTAAGCACGGAGAAGAAACAGAAGGATTAGGGTTTAGTAGGCAGTGACAGAAGATGAGATTTGAGAGGAAAAATGAAAATTTGAAGGCTTTGATGGAGTGTTGGAGTGGGAGAGAAGGGAGGAGAAGATAGAAAATGAGAGGATAGGAAGAGATAAGAGTATTGGATGTTGATTGAATGATTCAAGGGGAGGATTGGAATTCATAAATGTGGGAATAATTTGGGACCCACTCACTTAATAAAGCTGACCATTTCACTAACCAAAATACGCATCCTCACACATGCTTGACAGCTCAAAATGAAGCTCATTAATCATCCTACTTTTTTAGCAATTAAATTGACAAGTAAGGGCAAATTCGTAAATTCACGTAAGGTAAACTAGTCCTTTTTTGTAAAATTTCAGAACTTGTAATTTAAGGTGGGACGTCCCAAATAAGAAAGTGTGCATTTTGAACTAGGATGGAGGGAGTAATGAAAAGAATATTAAAGGCTGGAAAGCCATCCCTGGGAACGAGCCGTGCAAACGAGTATGATCCATGCCACTTAGATTGGTGGAACACTAGGCTGATCCATGTCACGGAGTAAGGACTGTACAATTGTGCATGGTCTGTGCCATCTTGTTGACTAGGGTTTTGACTGTGCCTCCTTGTCTTTTCCCTTTATCTCTCTCTCTTCCACCTATAAAAAGAATCCTTCTATTTCTATACCCTCATGAGCTTAAATTTTGGGTCTCCAAGATTATTTCATCTTCATTATTTCTTAGTTTTTACATGGTTTTCATGGATTATTGTAGATTTGCTACCGGTTTTCCTTATTTATCCTAGATATATGCATGGGAGCTTTTGTAAGCATGCTTGGCTATGATTTGTGAGATTCCTAGATGCATGTCTATTTTTATTTTCTATAAAAATCATGATTAATTTGTGCTTATGCTTCTTGCTATGATTATTGTGATGAATGTGATTAGGATGTAAACCTAGTTATATTCTTGTATGATTTAGTGATAGGCTATGGAAATGATCCGAGGAGTGTTACACTTCTATATTTGCTTGTAGTCCAACGATTTGTCTGGGACGGTAATATGATTAGTCTTATAATTGGATTTTCTTGAGAACGACATTAGGTTCACATGACAGTAGGGTTGGGTGTTGCTAAATTCGGAACTGGGGTCGTGGTATGATGTGCGAAGGGCATACCTTAGTTTGTGGAAACTAAGGGTTGAGACAACCTTAGATTTATCATGAGGTACTAATGTCCTAAGTTGCATAATAGGGGCTTAGGATGGGTATTCGTTGTGGAGATCTCGATGATCCATGCAACTACAGGTTTAATTCACATCGTTAAAGCTACGGGATTATTAACATCAGTAGTGAGGGCTAGAGATATCGCCTGGAAGTGCTCCTATAACTGTATGTGGAGGAGGTGAGATGTTAAGGAGGGGGAAGAAACTACATGGTTTGACAGACCGAGAGAGTTTCTGGGAAACCAACATTTCCACATTGTGTGAGATGGCAAATGGATAGAATTATATGTCTTATATGTGAATAAGAATTGAGGACCAAATCCTAATACCAAACATGTGATGCGATTTCCCCTAAGTTTTCATAGTATCATACATTGTTGTTTGGGTTTGCATGCTAATTAGTTTTTATCATAACTCTTTTCAAACAAGACCACCATTTTATTTACTCCCAACACACACAAACTTAGTGTCGCTTGTGTGTGAATTTTGTGAAACTGTCGCTTAAACCCCTAAATCTCAATGGACGATATTTTAGCTCACCGCTATCTACTTTATTGTAGTTAGAAGTGAGTAAGGAGTAACAATACAAATCTTTATCTTTGATCATGGATCCGCGGGTTTCAAATGACGCATGCGAGTTCCCATCACTCCTTTACTTGAACCACCCAAAAACCATTAATCATCGAATATAGTGGATTCATTAGTGTAGGGCAGCCATCCATTTAATATTCACCATGTGCTTGGGCACATAGATTTTCATGGCCATTTGGCATATTTTTGTGGACCCTGCTAATGAGCACCTTTCTGGTTTTGAGATTCATGATTTTAGTTACCTCATTCCTCATGGTTGAATTTTTTCCCCCTTTGATCTAGTATCGGCACATCTTTTTGTTCTTGAACTATTAAGTCATCATCATTTTCCATTGAGGATAGAAAATATCTATGATTTCAACATCATTTAACCCCTAAATGAACTCTACTTGAAACTCCATGAATCCTCATATATTTTGTATACCTTCTATAGGGCCTATAAGAATGTTCCTTAATCGCTACTGGGTATAAATATTTTGATGAATCATAAAAAATCTTGTGTCTCATGTTGCGTTATGCTCCCTTATTTTGGTATCTAGGAAGTTGATAATATGATGTTATTTTGAAAAGAATACATATTAATAGGATGTCCTATTTGACCACACTTCTTACACAACTTATGGATCCTTTCACACCTTCATTCAATCCCAAATTTGTGTTTATTCGGCATGCTAAAATAGAACTCAAGTACTAGAGTGTTCCTTGGTTCGATCCAAATCCTAGCTCGCAAATTTCTGACATTCCTAGCTAGGATTTGGTACATATTAGCATCCACCATCTCCCTGGTATTTATTAGTTTTGTCTCACTTATCTGAGCCATTGTTGCTCTTCTTGTACTTATAATAGACTGCAGTGATGGCTATTAGGATTTCAGATCATAAGTTAGATCGTGGTTGAATCATGGTTCTATAATCCCAGTTCGTGGCTGAGTCTTGATCGTGATTCTGCCTTTCTCGATTTGTGGCTGAGTTCTCTTTGACAAGACTCCGCCTTTCTTTGTGACTTGCATGGTTCCATCTTTGTTGGTTCGTTATTGAACCTTGGGTTGGGCCTAATAGCCAAAAGCTTCTAATGCATAGGTCAGGTATACACTAGAGATTAATTTTTGTTGTCTTGGAGAAAAATCGGGTTTTTTGGATGGATTCGTTGCATTTTAAACCCTTGGACACATTTGTGAAAATATTGGGTGCCTCTATGAATGACACATCCGATTCAAGTAATACGACTTTGGATGTAGTCAAAATCAAGGTGTCATTTATTCACACGTTCTCATTTACTAGTAGTAACTAATAAGCATTTTCAAAATTTATAACTACTTGTGGGAGGTCATCGTCGTACCTCTTAAAGTTACTAATTTTAAGCCCTAAATGCTTACTAAATACAATTAAGTAGATAGTAGAAAATCGGGGTCTTCTACAAAGAAGAAAGATTTTCCTAAGGGTTCATGCATATAAGGGTGAATGTAAGCCTGGGTATAGATATACATAGACATGTAAAAGCAGATAAAGAGGAGGGGTTTTGGTTGGTTTTTCCTAAGTTAATAAAGTAAAGAAAAGATAACTAACAAGGTTAATTAACTATGTTAATCATGCAACAAACTAATAAAAAAGGATAAAAACTACAAAAGACAAAGCATTGGGGCAATTGATTTCCACTTCCAAACCTCTTATAGATCATAGAACCATTCAATCATTCTATCACATTCATTACCTATAGGGAATGCTATCACTTCTTTTTCAAAGATCAACATTCATTTCTTCTTAATAGTAATTCACAAAGACGTTCAAAGACCATTTGCAAACCTCATTAATGATCACTTTAGACATTCAACGACCATAAAGATATTTCATCAATGGCATTACATATGAAGAATCATAGATTTGATAACAACTACAAGCATTCTACCAAATGCCTAGCCATTTAACCAAACAAAACATTCATAAGGTTTTACCGAGAAATATCAACATTCAAGATTCAACCTTTCAACGCTATCTCATGACAAATAGGACAATAATCCACATTAACATAGTCATCTAGGAATATTAACATCACATTACACAACAAGAAGTTCTAATTCCATGTTCTTGGATTTTCATGTCAAAGAGCTAAGAAATT